>JAABOM020087955.1:0-29615 GCA_011800125.2 Solanum clarkiae | reverse complement strand
AGGACTCAGGCCTCCATTTTACATTTCTTTTGGGAGATAGGTTCTTTATAATTGAGTATATTAAATTGTTTTGATATGTTTTTCCTTTATTATTATCGTGCCAGAACGTGGCACCTGATCCAATATATTTATATATAGATATGTGTCGGAACGTGACACCCGATCCAATATATGTATATGTGTCGGAATGGTAGATTTCCTCCTCCCAAGGCACAAACTGAAGGTGGACCCCTACCTCCCCGGTGTGACAAGTACGGCGGAAATCACTAATGTGCATGCCTGAGAAGTTCAGGTACTTGTTTTAGATGTGGTGATATGGGCTTAAAATTGCTGACTATTCTAAAGCTTCCAAGAAGGGTCAGGGTTGAATGACTCAAGGTGAAGGCCAGCAAAGAGCTCCACAAGGTAGTGCACCTAAAAACAACAAGTTCTATTCTTTGAATTCTCGATATGAAGTAGAGGAAACTCCATATGTAGTGACTAGTACGTTAAAAGTCTTTGATTTATGCTTATTCTTTGCTTGACCTGGATGTGAATTCATCTTTTGTGACTCCTCTTTTGGTGTTAAGTTTGGATTGAGTTCTGAAATCTTAAGGGAGGCCTTTCTAATCTATACTCTCGTGGGTGAGTCTACTGTTGCCCAAAGAGTCTATCCGGGTTGTCTTGTCTCTGTCTTGCATAAAGTCCTTCCATGTGATATTGTGGAACTTGATATGTTTGATTTTGATATTATTCTCAATATGGATTGCTTGCATGCTCCATATGCCTCTATAGATTGTAGAACCCAGAAAGTAAATTCCAATTTCCAGGTGAGCCTGTTCTTGAGTGGAAGGGTAGTGATTTTGCTATTAAGGGTCGGTTTATTTCCTATCTCCAAGATCGAAAGATGATCTCTAAAGGGTGCATCTATCATATTGTGAGGGTCAGAGATATGGAGTCCGAGTCACCTATTTTTGAGTCAATTTTTATGGTTAATGAGTTTTCAAATATTTTCGTCAAGGAATTGCTTGGGATTCCTTCCAAAAAGGAGATGTACTTTGACATAGATCTCCTTCTAGATACTTGGCCTATTTCCGTTCCTCCTTATCATATGGCAGCAGTTAAATTAAAGGAGTTGAAAGATATATTAGAGAAATGCTTTATTAGACCCAATATATCGCCATGGGTTGCTCCAGTATTATTTGTGAGAAAGAAAGTTGGTCATTTTGGATGTGCATTGATTATATGCAATTGAATAAGTAACTATCAAGAATAAGTATCCATTAACAAGGACCGATGACTTATTTGATCAACTTCAAGTAGCTACCTATTTCTCAAAGGTTGATCTTCACTCTTGTTATCATTAGTTGAGGCTCAGATGGTATGATATTCCCAAAACTGCTTTCCGAACAAGGAATAAACATTTTCAATTTATGGCGATGTTGTTTGGTTTAACCAGTACTCTAACTGTGTTTATATATCTTATGAATCGGATGTTCAAGTCATTCCTTGATAGCTTTGTAGTTGTCTTTATCAATGATATTCTGATTTATTCCCGAAGTGAGCCGGAGCACATAGATCACTTGAGGTTGGTTCTTCGAACTTTGAGGGAGACATAATTGTATGCCAAGTTTAGCAAATATGAGTTTTGGTTGGGTGAAGTAGCTTTTATTGATCATGTGGTGTCTAGTAATGACACTAAGGCTAGCCCAAAGAAAATTGAGGCCATGAAGAATTGGCTTAGAACATTGACCCTTTTGGATATTCGAAGTTTTAGTGGGTTGCTTGGTTATTATAGGATATTCATTGGAAGGTTCTCATCCAGTACTTCTTCATTGACTAAGTTTACTTAAAAGAAGGCCAATCTTATATGGTCAGATGAGTGTGAGAAGAGTTTTTAGACCTTAAAGGATCAGCTTACATCAGCTCCAGTTTTGACTTTACTGGATGGCTTAGATGGCTTTGTGGTTTATTGTGATGCTTGTTGGATTGGGTTAGGTTGTGTGCTCATGCAATATGGTAACATGATAGATTATGCATCAAGACAACAAAAGTTGCATGAACAAAATTATTCGACTTATGATCTTGAGTTGGCGAGGATGGAGTTTGCTTTGAAAATTTTGAGACATTATTTATATGTTGATGTGTTCACCAATTACAAGAGTTTGCAATATGTATTCAGCCAAATAGATCTTAACTCGACGCAAAGAATATGGTTGGAGATTCATAAAAATTACGACATAGGTGTTCAATATCATCCCGGCAAGGCAAATGTTGCAGCTGATGTTCTTAGTAGGCTATCCATGGGTAGTGTAGCCCATGTTGATGAAGGAAAGAAAGAACTGGTGAACGATGTTCATAGTTTGGATAGATTGGATGTTAGATCAGCTGACTCTAATGATGTATGACATTCATGTTCAGAACGGGGCTGTCTTCTATGGTTGTTGATGTCAAGGCAAAACAAGACATGGACCTGTCTTTGGTTGAGTGAAGAAGTTGGTTGCAGAAAAGAAGGTAAAGGTTTTCTCCTGGGGAGAGATGACATACTGTGGTATCAAGATCAGTTGTATGTTCCTAATGTTAATGGCTTTAGAGAAGTGATCATTAGTAAGGCCTATAACTCTCATTATTCTATGCATCCAAAATCTACGAAGATGTATCGGGATTTGAGGGAAGTGTATTGGTGACATGGTATGAAGAAAGACATAGCCATGTTCAAATCCGAGTGTCCTAATTGTCAGCAAGTAAAGTTAGAACATCAAATGCCCATTGGTTTCACTCAAGATATTGAGATTCCTACTTGAAAGTGGGAAGATATGAATATGGATTTTGTGGTTGATTTGCCTTGTACATGAAAGAAATTTGATTCTATTTGGGTTATTGTTGATAGGATGACTAAATTGGCTCATCTTCTACCCATACAGACTATCTGAGAGTTGGTAAGATTACATAATGTGCCTATATCTATGATACCGGATCATGACACCCAATTTACTTCTCACTTTTGGAAATCCTTTCAAAAAGAGCTTGGCACTAAGGTGAAGTTAAGTACCACTATACATCCTCAAACCAATAGATAAGCCGAGAGGACAATTCAATCTTTGGAAGACATGTTGAGGGTTTGTGTATTAGAGTTCAAGGGTAATTGGGATGATCATCTACCACTTATTAAGTTTGCCTACGACAAGAGTTTTCATGCTAGCATTGGTATGACACCATTTGAGGCTTTGTATGGGAGAAGGAGGAGATACCTGATGGGATGGTTTGAGTTAGGTGATATAGCATCGATTGGCCTGGATTTGTTGATGGAAGCCATGGAAAAGGTGAAGTTGATTTAGGAAAGGTTGAAGACAACTAAAAACCGCAAAAAGCATTGATCGGATGTTAGAAAGAATGATCTTGAATTTCATGTCAGTGATTGGGTGTATGTGAAGGTTTCTCCTGTGAAGGGTGTAAGACATTTTGGCAAAAAGGGCAAGCTAAGTCCTCAATATGTATGCCCTAATGAGATAGTTGAGCGGATTGGCAAGGTGGACAATAGATTGGATTTGTCATTGGAGATGAGTTCTATTTATCCAACTTTACATGTGTCAATGTTGAGGAAGTTGACTGGTGATCCTGGTTCAATTGTGCCTTTAGACGGTGTTGTTGTTTAAGAGAACTTGTCCTATGAGAGGTTCCGGTTGAAATTTTGTTTAGGCAAGTAAACCTACTTCAGAAGAAGGATATGGCTTTGGTTAAAGTACTTTGGATAAATCAACATATGGAGAGTGCTACATGGAAGGCATAGACAGACATGATTAGGCAATATCCCTATCTTTTCCAATAAACTCAAACTTAAGGTATTAGGTTCCTTGTATTCTTAATGGTCCTAATTCTTTCACTCCTATGTTTCATGACATGATATTCATACATGTGAATGAAATGATTTAGCGGACATTTTGATATGAGTTTTAATGATTTTATGTTTTTCAAGAAATGAGTTATGTGTTGTGTTCCCATGTTAAAATGTTTCAAGTTCAAGTCAAGCCTTCCTAGCTAGTTCGTTTCTTATTCAAGGACAAATGTTCCCAAGGAAGAGATGATGTAAGGACCTTTATCTCGTGAGACTTTATTGATGCTTAAAATCAAGTCTTTAGAGGCATGTGACCCATGAGGGATGCTTGCGTATGGCTTTATGTGGCTTAAGAAAGGATTTTATTCTTGGTTTCCTTCCAAAGCATCTCACACGAGCCGTGGTCCTCACTACAGGCCGTGGAAGGGGCCCTTAGTAGGAGCCCCAGTCTTTAAGCTAAGAAATTGGCTAAGACACCCACCAAGGACCCTTGTATAGGCTGTCCAACCCATCATGAGCCATGGGGGGGGGGGATCTTGTGGCACCTACCATGAGCCGTGGTGGGGTGTTTCATAAAGCCCTCGTCCTTAAATGTGGTTCTAACTATAAAATTATCGTCTCAAAACTTAGGTTATTTGTACAGACCATTGTATGATCAGTGCACCTTTAAATTAACCATGAAGCCATCAGTGGAAATGACCTTATTCTAAAATTTGGCAAAGTTCCTGAAGACCCTTACCACGGACCCTAGTACAGTCTGTAGTGTGTTGCACAAACCGTGGTGCCCTTTCATGGGCCACTTTGGCACTTTTTAGTGCTCGATTCGCTAATGGCTTTCTCATAATTTTGGTGATTTCTAAGGGTTATTTGTGACTTTCTAACCTATCCTAACCCCTGAAAAGACCTACACTCCTTCAGTCTTATTCAAATTTATTCATTATACTTAGAAAACTTAATGTATCTCTTCTAACAACTCCTTTCAAGTGCGACATTGAAGATTCAACTTGGAATTCAAGAAGGGCTTTCTTCTCAAACCAACTCTTTCTTAATTCTTCTAAGGTATGTGGGATTGATTCATGGTCCTTTTCAACCATGAACACCCCTAACACTTTTACCCCTTGATTTACGAATTTCTAGATTACTATGAATGTGGGTCTTTTAAATTATTGTTCATTTGATTCAATTGAGATATAAGTTGTGTTTGTTTGATGTTTTAAAAGTGATTTAAGCCCTAACATGTTAAATTTCATTAATATTATGAACGTTTGGATATGTATGGCCCTTTAAATGTTGAATTTAGGCATGAATAATCTCAAGTATGCTTTAACTGTGAATTTCTTCATGAATTTACTTGGATTTCATCTTATATTTTTTTTTAAGCATGAATCTCTATTGGCCATGCTATTCTCTCATCACTCATGGCATATGTATATATGAACATTGATTTTCATGAAGATTATGATGTGGGTTAAGACCCAATTATGTTGATGATTATGAATATAGGGAAAGTATGATTATGACATGACATGTGATAACATAATGTATATGATATGGCACTTTGACCAATTATGGGTATTTACACCAACATGTACAAGTTTGAATGAGCTATTCCTATGATGAAAGTATGACATGAACTATGATTTGACTTTTTACCCTAAGTATGGATGATTATGAAATATGGTTGGTTTTTAAGCCTAAGTATCCATAACTAAGAAACATGACTTGGCCTTAAGCATAAACGTGCATGATTATGATTTGGAAAGGCTTATGCCTCTCATTCAAGAATGTATTTGTATATGTATTCTTGTAGGATGATGATTTAACACTGAGTGGACTTGTGTGAGGTAGGATATCCCTAAGGTCCCCTATATAAGTCCTCAAGTCCCATAAGTACGTGCTAGCGTTGGTTCATGTTTATGCACCTCAAGTGATGATTATGTTATGGAAATCCTTTCAAAAAGATGAGTTCGTAAGAAAAGTGGCAACCATACTGAAAAGATGAGTTTGTATGGTGTGGTGTAGGCTACCTTTGGCAAGTAGTCTACTCTCATCCGATGGGAGGCTAGTCATCAGGCGGTTTATGTAATAACTTGCATGGATTTGTGATGTCGATTAAGGTATCATTCCCATATGTTAAAGTATTATGGCATTCATGCATCATGGATTTCATGGAATATCGGTATTATATTCCTTCTTATATACTTTTTTCTATACATATACCTTTGTTATGTAACATTGATTGCGGGTTTATTGAGTTTATATGCATTAAATACCTATATACTTAGTCCATTTAAACGTACTAAGATGTAGGGACCGGAGACTATCTTCATCCACATGTTGATAATTAGATTGGATTATAAAAGTTACTTATGGTGAGTCCTGTGGTCCAAGGATAAGACACCTTCTATCTACCTACTATGTTATTTACCACTTATGTCTTTATTTTTAGGGTGAGCTCGAGGTATGTCTTGGCACGCGTCCTATTCTATGACTTAGAGGTATTATTGCACACCATTTAAACTCTATGTACTGGATTGTATGTGCTATGTTGTCTTGCTTATGAAGACTATCCTTATGATTATCTTTTTTATGTTGATGGTATGATGATATGGCCATGAAGAGACGTGTAAATGTGGAAAGTCCTAAATCCTTCCTATTCCTATAGCGTGAGTCATACTTACTCGCCCCTTAGTTCTTATGTGCTACATGTTATGTGAATCTATGCAAATCCCTATCCCTATGAAATCACCATAGTATGAGTCATACTTACCGGCCCATCCCTTTGAACTATGTGTTTATTGTCTTATTATGTGAGTTCAAATAGATGAGGTGTATGTGGATGCAATGAGGCTTGTTGGGGAACTATCTAGTTCCCATTTTCCATGTCTTTCCTAGGACCTAGGCTCGATTTGTGACATATCTTCTCTGACCATCACAACTTATATTACATTTTCAGCCAAAAGGACTTGAATTTAAGGCAAAGGAGGTGGATTGAACTTCTGAAGGACTATGATTTGACTATATTGTATCGCTAGGGTAAAGCCAATATGGTGGCTGATGCTTTGTGTAGAAAGGCTTATAGTATGGGGAGACTTGCAACTATTCGGGTTGAGGAGCGACCCTTGGCTAGGGATGTTCAGAGGTTAGCTAATAAGTTGGTGAAATTGCAGATTTCAGAGGATGGTGGTCTTCTTTCTTGTGTAGAGGCTTGTTCTTTCTTAATGGATCATATTGGGAGTCATTAGTTTAAAGATGAGAAGCTACGCCAGATACATGACAAGGTGATTAGAGTGGATGCTAAAGAAGACAAACTTGAAGCAAAGGGTGTATTGAGGATCCGAGGTAGGATTATTATGCGTAAGGTAGGTGATTTTGATCCTGCTTATCTTAGAGGAAGCCCATTGTGCTAGATATTATATTCATATGGGGACAACAAAGATGTATCATGATTTGAGCTAACATTACTGGTGGTGCGGCATGAGTAAGGCTATATCAGAGTTTGTGGCTAGGTATTTAACATGTCAATAGGTCAAATGTGAGCATTTAAGGCCAGGTGGAGAGTTAGAGAGTATGCCCATTCTAGAGTGGAAGTGGGAATGCATTACCATGGATTTTGTGGTTAACTTACCTCCTACAGTTGGTGGCTTTGATACCATATAGGTCGTGGATGACCAATTGACTAGGTCCACCCACTTCATCCCGTCAAGGTGAAGTTCACATCCTAGAAGTTATCTTAGCTCTATATTAGTCAGACTGTGACAGTTCGTGGTGTTCCAGTTTCCATTATCTCATATTGTGGCTCAGTTTTTACATCCATTTCTAGAAGGCCTTGTACAAATTTTCACCCCCAGATAGATGGTCAGTCCAAGAGGACTATTAAGGTATTTGAGGATATGCTTAGAGCTTATGTAGTTGTTTTTGGTGCCAGGTGGATATGCTTAGAGCTTGTGTTAATTTTTGTAGCCACCCTCAACATAAGCCTTTTACATCAATCAAGTTGCACAATATATAAGGAAGGAAAAGGGCCAATTTCAGGATTTTACATTTAACAAGGCTAGGTAACTTAGGTTTACAAAGTAAAGGGTCTATACAAGGCTCAAACATTGGGATCAAGGGATACTTTACACATTTGGTTGGTTCTTTAGGATAAGTGGACTAATATGAACAATGGCCTAAGATCCTTTGCTAACCAATTAACCCACAGTCTAAGTCAGAGTAAGAGGCCAAGTTCTGAATTGGAACACAACATAATAATTTAGCAAAGAAAGCTCACAAACACATAACATTGATTACACTATCAACAAAGACTCTCATATCATACTTTTAATCATAATTCAACCTCACTTATCAGAACAAGTACTGTTAAACAATCAAACATGCATGTTTACTATCAAGACTAACTAACAAATTTTTTTTGGTGGGTATCATTTTCCACACAAAAACTAGCATACACCATAGACTTCAGTACTACAAGCAACTAATACTACTTACACATCCAAAATATTCCTGTTCAAAAGAAAGTAAATATCCTTAGAGAAAAAGAACACAAGCAAGAAAACCCCTTGGATTCAAAAATTTGGCATAGGTAAGGCCAAGGTTACTCAAAATTCATTGAGGCCTATATCTACCAACACCCTATTGGAAAAACTTTATATTGTCCTAAATGCAAAAATATAATAATTAAGCATAGGGGTCAAAAAACATATCTGGGCGCATAAGCGCATGCCTCTACCTTAGGTTGCCTCCAAAGAAACACTTGATTTATTATCGCGGCACGACTTAGACATCTTGAGTCTTCAGACTTTACCAAATGTCCATGCTTCCACTATCTGTACTTCTTTGACATTTTCAAGATATAGTTTGACTCTTTAGCCATTCACTTTGATTTTGCGCCATTTATATTCTCCAACTCAATAGCCCCACGGTTGAAAATATGTGATACTCTGAAAGGTCCCAACAATCTATACTTAAGTTTCCCAGGGAATAACTTCAATATGGAATTGTGCAGCAACACTAAGTTCCTTGGTACAAATTGGCGATTCTCTATGCGACGATCATGTTGCAGCTTCATAGCTCTCATATGCCTTCAATCACAATTCATCAAGTTCATTGAGTTGGCTCAGCCTTTAGTTCGCTGCATCATTCTAATCCAAATTTGACTTCTTGATGCCCACATCACCTTGTTCTCAAGATCCACTGGTAAATGACAAGCTTTACAAAAGATAAGTTGGTAAAAGGGACATGTCTATAGTGGTCTTAAATGTAGTCCAGTCTGCCAATAATGCGTCATTAAGCTTTCGCGACCAATCAGTCTGGTTTGCATTCATAGTCTTAGATAGAATCTGTTAGACCTCCCTATTGGACACCTTAACTTGCCCATTTATCTGTGGATGGTACAGTGTTGCCACTCGAAGCTTTACTCCACATTTCATATGTAGAAGCTTGAACAATCTACCTCAGATATGGGAATCTCCGTCGCTAATGATCGCCTAAAGGGTGTCAAACCTTGAGAAGATGTTCCTTTTCTAAAATGCTATGACACTTTTGCCTTCATTGTTGGTAAGAGAGACTGCCTCCACCCATTTGAATACATAATCCAAAACCACTAAGATATGTTTATTCTCATGAGAGCTAAGAAATGGACCCATGAAATCTATCCCCCACAACATTGAATTATTAAATCACCATAATGGGGTTTAGAGGGAGCTCATGCTTATGGGAAAACTACCTTCTCTCTCACATCAATCATACTCTTTTATATGGTCGTAGACATCTTAGTGGATGGTCGACCAATATGAGCCACATAGCAAAATCTTATGTGTGTCCAAACTCCACTATGATGCCCACCTACTAGAGACGAGTGGCACACCTTTAGGATACTCATTATCTCGACCTCAGAAACACAATAACAAATAATCCTATATGCACATATGCGAAACAAGTATGGATCATCCTAGAAAAACTTTCTCACATCAGACATGAACTTTCAGCATTAGTGAGTAATTAAATTTGGTGGCACAATATCACTAGCCAATAGTTCTCATAGTCTGCAAACCATGGTATCAAGTTATGGGATGCTGTTAACACTCTCTCATCAGCGAGCGAATCATAAATCTCCACCCCATCATCAAACTTTTCCATGTCACCATCTTTTAATCTGGAGAGGTGGTCTGCAACCTAATTTTCAGTCCCCTTTCTATCAATAACATCAAAGTCAAACTTTTGAATAAGTAGTACAGATCAAATCAGTCTCGGTTCTGCATCCTTCTTTGCCATCAAGTACTGCAATGCTGAACGGTCAGTGTGCATAATGACTTTGGTTCCTAAAATATAAGACTTGAATTTTAGAACACAAAGACTATTGCGAGTAACTCCTGTTCTATGATAGTGTAATTCTTTTGTGCTGCATTTAGGGATTTGCTTATGTAGTATGTGGGGTGTAATATCTTCTCTCTGCACTATCCCAACACTACACCAAGCGCAACCCCACTTGCATCACATATTATCTCAAGGGGCTTTGACCAGTCTAGAGCAACGATGATGGGAGCCGAAATCAACTTCTTCTTAGACATGCATCATCAAATACGAACTTAGCATCTTTCTCAAGTAGTTTGCACAAGGTATGTGCAATCTTTGAGAATTCCTTTATAAAGCGCCTGTAGAATCCTGCATGGCCTAGATAACTTCTCACATCCTTGATAGAGATGGGTAGGAGAAGCTTCTCAATCGCATCCACTTTAGATCTATCAACTTTTATTCCTTTGATGGAGATTTTGTTCCCCAATACAATATCTTCCTTCACCATGAAGTGACACTTTTCCCAATTCAGCACCAGATGATATTCTTCACATCTACTAAGCACATTATGCATATGCCTCAAGAAGTCCTCAAAAGAGTCATCCACCACACTAAAGTCATCCATGAATACCTTGAAAGTGTCCTCCACCATGTCTGATAAAATGGACATCATGCATCTTTGGAATATTGCTAGCGCATTACCCAGCCCGAATGACATCCTCTTAAATGTGAAGGTACCATAGGGGTATGTGAATGTTGTTTTCTCCTAGTCTTCTGGAGCAATAAAAATCTGATTATAGCTCAAGTAACAATCAAGAAAGTAATACCATACCTTCCCTCCCAAGTGATCTAGCATCTGGTCTATGAACGACATAGGGAAATGATCCTTTTCTATTGATACATTGAGCTTTTTGTAGTCCATGTACACCTTTTACCTAGTGACTGGTCACATGAGAATCAACTCCTTGCTAGCATTTGGGACCATGATGATACCTCCCTTATTTGGAATACACTGGACCTAGCTCACCCATTCACTATCAGGGATTGGATATGTTACCCCTGCGTCTAACCACTTGATAATTTCTTTGCACATGACCTCTTGCATAGGTGGGTTAAGATGCCTTTAGTTTTTAATACTCAATTTGTTGTCCTTGATCGATTGGATTTTATGATTGCATACCCCCAGTGGGATACTAATGATGCCTGCAATTGTCCCCTTGATCGCTATTTTAAATTGTTTAAGAACCACGACTAATGCGTTCACCTATTCATCATGATGATCTGCAGCGATGATGACTGGTAAGATCCTTAAATTTCAGCACTGGTGGCTCTCAATGGATGGTGTAGTAGGTGGTGATTCTCAATTCTTCAGGTCCAAATCCAGCTTAGTTTGGTATCTAGGGGAATAAGTTACCCCTAGAGGCTTCACTGTATCCTCAAATTCAGGGATGCTATTGCCCTCAAAGTTCATCAACAACACTTCTAGGGTGTCGACACATAATCTTTCTTCAATAGGTATCTCTGGTTCTGCATCATCAACATTCTCAATGACGGAGACCACGTTCAGGTCATTATCTCTCTTTATATATTGGTAGACATTGAATATGACCTCATCTTTACCCAATCTAAACTTAAGCTGGTCCCACTCCATGTCCACCAATGTTTGTCAGCGGCTAAGAAGGGCTTCCCCAAGATGATTGGGACTTAGAAATAAACCTCATAGTCGAGGATCATAAACTCAGTGGGGAATATGAATTTATCCTCTTTGATAAGGACATCATATAGTATCCCCATAGGTTTTTTTACTGTTCGGTCAACCATCAACAATCGCATGCTTGTAGGAGTATGGGTTCCCGATCCTATCTTCTTAAAGACCACAAAGGGTGTCAAATTTATACTGGCACCAAGATTACATAATGCCCTTGCAAAGTCAACATATCTGATGGTGCAGGGTATGGTAAAAGTTCTAGGATCTTGTCGCTTTTGCACCAAAGACCTTATAGCAATCACATTATAGTATTGAAGTTCTTGAGAGAGTTCTTAACTTATAGACCATTTCTTAGTAACCAAGTACTTCATGAAATTTGCATACCCTGGCATCATCTCTAATGCCTCAATGAGAGAAATGTTGATGGAGAGTTGTTTCAGCATAGAGAGGAAGTTCTTGAATTTACCTTCCTCCTCTTTCTTTTTGATTCTTTGTAGGAAGGGAGGAGGAGGTCTAGGAATAGGCTTCAACGTCTATGGTGTCTCTGCAACATCACTCACCCCATCCTTGGCATGATTATCTCTAGTCACTACATCTTTCACCTCAACTATCTTCTCAGGAACAACATAATCATCAGCAAGCATTAGAGGGTCAATTGTCTGTTTGCCACCATGAGTAGTCGCTGCCATACACTACCCTTCATTCTTTGAATTTTGAACTATATTGCTAGGCAATGTACCTTTCTATCGTTGGTTCAGTTGAGTCGATATTTGGCCAAACTATTTCTCCAACTGCTATATAGCAGTAGAATGAGAGTCGAACTTCTGATTAATGCTAAAGATGTCTGAATTCATCCCTCTCAAGGTCTTATCCTGTTCATTATCCTTCTTCAATAGATGATCAAATATCTTCTCGAATCTAAAGTTACCAACACCCAAATCTGGATTATGTGGTGGCACATACGGACCATTCTTGCAACTATCTCTGTGTCCTTAATTAACATCTTTATTTTGGATCCTATCTTTGTCATAGTAACCTCCTTGATTATTTTCTCTGAAGGCACCATCCTTGTTATATTTCCGACCTTGATTTCATTGACCTTGGTGCCAATAGTACTGATTGGACCCTTGGGCGTTGGTCGAAAACCCTTCATGTTATCGCCCTATTCGGGTTAAGATATGGCTAAACCCTCTTCGATAGTAGCATATATTATTTCGAGGTCTCACGAGCCTCTTGTTGTACCAATGTCTATATCCCATTCTAGGAATAATGTAAATTTCTTTTTCGATATATGGAGTTCTCTTTCGTTGTTATGACAGACTGAGACCAATTTCTGCTCCCTTATATTTGGGGGAGTTAGATGGTTGTTCCGCTATTAATGGGGTCTCAGTTAATTTCCCTTCCTTACGAAGCAAGTATCCTCCTCATAGTACAAATCTTCATACATGGGTGCTCGTGAAGGCTAATGAGCAACTGCATTAACATGTTCTTGGTTCTGCTTCATCAACAACTCCACATTGGTGCTAATCCGAGCAAGCTTATGCATCATATCCTCATTTATTTTTGCTTGCGCCAAATCAGTAATGACTGCGCATGAGCTCGTTATTGTCGACTTATCCCTTGTTCCATATGCTTGATTTTTCTTAACCAGCTTTTTGGACTTTTCAGTAATCATAGAAAATGGCTGATCTAGAAATGAGCCTCCCATGATAGTATCAACACATGCTTGGCTATTCTATCCAGGGCTTGATAGAAGATCTCTACTAAGGCATCATCGATGATCTTGTGGTTAGGGATAATCCATTGACACTTTGTGAACATCTCCCACGTGATACTGATTGAGTCATAAGGAAGCAACTCAAAGTTTTTGATTTGGTCTTTCAACTTTCAGCTTCTTCGATCTCGAGAAGAACCTCTCTAGAAAGGCCTCCTGTAATTCAACCCAACAGGTGATTGAACTCTGTAGGAGCTCAAATAACCATAGCATTGCATTACTTGTTAGAGATAATGAGAAGACATAAAGCCCAACAATATCCATAAATAGATTCTAGTTTCCCATCACACTATTGCAGACAAAGACAATGTTGTGTAGATAGCTATGCGGATCCTCTGATGGTAGGCCCGCGAACAACCCGTGATTCTACAACATTTGAAGCAACCCACTGAAATAATTAACTTTTTGTCATTTGGTAATGGTGGTAACACATTAGCTCCAGTGATATCCATCGCTATAGGATTAAGCCGATATTAATTCCATTTCTGATCTTCGGCATTAAGATCCTATGGTTGTGGGTCAATATCCTCCAGCGAAGGTAGGTTATTATCATTCTCATTCTAGTTTTGTTTAGTGCTGCATTAACGACATTATTTGCAGCGTTCTTTGCATTATCCTGTGTCATTCTTCTCAACGTCCTTTGGATCTCTGTGTCAAACAGAGTCAAAAGAATACCTCAACTTCGAGTGTTGTGCATACACTACACCTGCATGCTGAAATAAAACAAAAATAACAAAAATGTAAAATGAGAAAAATAAGGATTAGTTCCCAAACTACTTAAATTAAATAAGTCTAACTGTATTTCTTGGCAACAACGCCAAAAATCTTGATGTCGCCCAAGCTCCTTTTTGAAGGTTAAAGCAATTGTTGTCAAGTTGTATAACCTGATCGAGGTTAGGGTCGATCCCACAGGGAATACGGTAGACTTAGTAATTTCAAGCAATTCAAGTTAATTAACCTATTAATCTCCCCAAAGTGGGGGGGGGGGAGTTTGTAAAACCGTATAAAGAAATCTTAAACTACGACAAGTGTGTGAAACTAGTAAGAAGTATAACTAGGGTATTATGTTTCCCATGATTCTGTAACTTCCCATGATTCCGTAACTTGGTATTACAAGATAGTTGTATTCTTTTCTAGTGTGTAGCATGCAGAACGGTAAGTTAAGTTTACGAAACCCTTTAATCCAGGTGAGAGGTAAATTTCACTACATGATTTGATCCATCCTCGCAGTGTGACATTACTAAGCCTTACCTATTATTCCAGTACAACCTCCCCTTGATCCACTTTGGTTGATTAGACCAGAAACATCAATTGAATCCTGTCAATTAATCTCTTTTCCTATTCATTACTACATTGATCCAGTCAGTAGCAATAGGCAAGTTCTAATGTTGTGTATAGTTAAAAAGCAATCAAAATGAAGAAAATTAATAAATACATGCATGCCACTTTCTAAAAATTACGAATTATACAATTTTACCTTGTTACTTTTTCATGGTTCCCACAACCCTAGTCATGGACTTAGCTACTCATTATTATTTTAGATACAAGAATCATGATATAGAATAGCATAATTCACTTTCAAGAATGAAATTAAGAACAAGAAATCCAAGCTCTTCAATGGAAATCACAGAGTATGAATTAAGATCAGAAAATATTTTTTCCAAGTGTTTCTCAATGTCCCTCACACTCTCTACTGATTATCTGCTGCTTCTCTCATGGTTCTCTGCTAAAAATATCCTAAAAAATTATTTATAATGTTTAGAACATAAAACCAAATTGAAATATGAGAACTGGGCTCGACAGGCACTATGATCATCTCTACAGGTAGTATAAAGTTCTAAGGCTCGTAATTGGGACTTCGTAGACTTCATCTTCAATTCGGGGTTTATCTTCTACGAGGCCTTTTTATGGGTCGTATTAAGACTTACGGCTCATATAAGGTTTCATCTGATGACTTTTCAGTAACTTTCCACTTTCTAATCCTCAGGATACGAGACCTTATCTACGACTTATGATTCAGTCTATGACTCATTTGCATGTTTGTAGATTTAACATAAAAAAATCAACCCTTCACTGGATTTTTCTATGAGACAAACTCTACGACCCATGAAAACTTTCGTGGTCCGTAATGAGTGTCGTAGAATAACAGAAACTTCAACTTTACTTGGCCAAAAATCATGCCAAACCCCTGAAAAAAACATAAAAAACACATCAAATCTACTAACATCACTTTGAGAACATATAAAATTCTAAGTTATAAGCATCAAAAGTGTTGTCTTTTGATTGCATATCAGTGCTGTGCTTTCTTGTGTGGAGGCTCGTTCTTCCTTGATGGATCAGTTTAGGAGTCATAAATTTAAGGATAAGAAGCTATGTCATAATTGTAATAAGGTGATTAGAGGGGAGGTTAAGGAAGCCAAACTTGATTCAGAGGGTATATGGAGGATCGAGGATGGGATTTGTATGGCTAAGGTAGGTATTTGATCAGGTTAATCCTAGAAGAGGCCCATTGGGCTAGATATTATATTCATCTGAGGACAAAAAAGATGTATCATGATTGAGCCAACATTACCGTTAGTGTCGCATGAAGAAGGATATACTAGAGTTTGTGGCTAGGTGTTTGATATGTCAATAGGTCAAATATGAGCATTGAGGCCATGTGGAGAGTTACAGAGGATGCCCGTAATCGAGTGGAAGTGGTAATGCATTATTGCAAATTTCATAGGTTGACCTCCTACAATGGCTTTGATTCCATATGGGTGGTAGTGGACCGATTGACTAAGTTCGCCCATTTCATCCTATTTAAGGTGAAGTTCATAGTCAAGAAGTTAGCTCAACTTTATATTTGTAAGATTGTGAGGCTTCATGGGGTTCCAGTTTCCATTATGTCAGACTGTGGCTCATTATTTACATCTTATTTCTAGAAGGCCTTGTATAACATTTCACCCCAGATAGATGGTCAGTCTGAGAGGACGATTTAGGTACTCGAGAATTTGTTTAGAGCTTGTGTTGTTGGTTTTGGTGCAGGTGGGATCATCATTTTTCTTTGGCAGAGTTTGCTTACAACAATAATTATTTCCAGTATCAAGATGCCCCTTTTGAGGCATTGTATGGGAGGATGTGTGGATTACCCATAGGTTGGTTTGATTCAATTGAGATTGATAGCCTTGACACTGATTTACATAGAGATATCATGGAGAAGGTGCATTTAATTTAGAATAGATTGTTGACAACCAAGCTGCCAAAAGAGTTGTGCTTATAGATGGGATTGAGCTTCAGATTGAATGGAGGGTGATTGGGTTTGGTTGAGGATTTCACCTATGAAGGGTGTTATGCGATCTGGGAAGAAGGGTAAGCTCAACCCTAGGTATATTGCCCCTTTTGTTATCTTTGAGAGACTGGGCGAGGTGGCCTATAGACTTTTCTTGTCGCATAGTTTATCCTCCATTCATCTTTCATTTCATGTATCTATGTTATGGAACTACATTCTTGATGATTCTCATGTGTTATCCCTTGATTTGGTAGAGCTAAGTCCGAATTTGACTTATAAGGAGGAGCCCATGGCTATTCTAGATAGGCATGTCAGAAAGTTAAAGGACAAAAGAGATTGCTTCAGTAAAGGTTCAGTGGTGCCATCGGCCTATGAGTGAGGCTACCTTGGAGATGGAGTCTAATACACGAGCCCGATATCCTCACCTATTTGAAGTTTCATGTATGTTTCCTTACTTTATATTCAAGGACAAACATTCTTTTTAGTGGTGGACGATATAATGATTGTTGTCACATCCCGGGAGGGTACCATAGACGTGTATGACACTGAGAGACTATCGCTAGTCCCCAAGAGACCACTTTCCCTCATCACGTCTACTCAATCAACAATATCTATTAATCAGCAGAAGACTTAGAAGATAAATGGGCCATCTAATTCTCAAAATAACATATTCAATAAAATGGCTAGTAGAAAGGAATCTAGCTCAACAAGTATCAATATCAATATTCAACACTAGTCTATGAAGCCTTTATCACTATCAATTGGTGCCAATGACAGAGCCATGTATACCTCAAATCCAAAAGTAAAGCTAACTCAAGCCTACCTTTAATGATCCTCCAAAGTAAAAGAGGCTTACAAACTCAGCTAAAATGCTCAGATCCTCAACGATGTTCCTATTGACGATCTTTAGTACCTGCCTCTATATCATAAAATGATGCAGTCCAAAAGGGACGTCAGTACATGGAATATATGAGTATGTAAAATGGATGAATGAAAGAGAAACAATTAGAATAATATAGAAATAACATCAACTCAGAATATACCTAATCAGAATGTCAAATGTCTATCTAAAGCAAGAATAAAGAGCAGATAAGTGACCCATCAACCAATCAAATCTCATCAATCAACTCAACTTAACTCAACTCGACTCAGAGAACTATCAGTGTAGGACCTATTTAGGAGTTTCTTTTCTCTGACAATAATCACCTGTGAGCCAGTGATTGTACAACAGTCTCACTGATATTGCCATAACCATTCCATACTTTCCAGGTAAGGAACGCCTGTGATTCACAAGGGATCTAACTCCTAAAGTCCTCTATTGGTTTCAGGGATTTTACCTTGAGAGGGTACCTCAGATGAAGTGGTTCAATCCTTTCATATGCTAGGCTGGCCTAGGTAATGAGTGTGAGTTGGACTTACTCTAACTCATTTCGGTTCTTAATATTTCTCCCAAGACTCAATGCTCATAAGACTCCTCAACTTAATACTCATTTCAATAGGTCTCATGGAGACTCATCATCTCATCAACTCAAATACTAAGTCTTCTATTGCTTTTAGGGACTTTCATTTATCTCAATCAACTCAATTCTCATTTAAGAACTCAAGGACTTAGATCATCATTAAGAAGAAATCATTTAGATAGAACTCCAGAACTCAATTACGAAGACTCATAGGATCATCAAGCTCAATTAACTCAACCTCATGCCCATCTCACGATTTCAATCTACATACTCAAGTTAAGGCTCTAGAATCCATCCATAGGTTCATTCAAGCATGGTTTCACAAATATCATATAGGATTTATACAAATGTTTTATGAAGAGTATACAATTCAAGAAAATAAGTTTATGATGATCATCAACATATGTAAATACATGTAACATATATAAGTTTCAAGAAAATAATCAAGAATCAAGTATGTAGACTCATTAGACCCTTAACTCCTCTATTACCATCCACGGGACACATGGGTGAACAATCTCATGCTTTAGTTTTAACCTTACACACTTAATAGGGAGATAGACAATCAAATTCGTAAGAAATTGACCTTAAGTCTCTTGAACCCTAACCTTCTCTTTTCTTCTTAGCCCTAGTTCTTAAGATAAATATTGTAAATGATTGAAAATTCATGCTTAGGAATTGAGATAGGTCGAAAATGACCTCAAAACAACATGGTTTTGGTTTAGAATAGGTGGAGGACAAGACTAGAATGTCCTTGCATTTAAAAATAAATATCAAGAATCATAATAGGGTAAGTTTGCAATGTGGACTTGTTGCTCTCCAGTTTATTTTTGGCTAAAAACTTAAAACGCATTGAAAAACTATTTTTCTATAAAAATACACCTGAATCACATTTTTCAAATGCATTTTATGTGTAATTTTTTATAAATCACTTTCTGATCGATTTTTTAATGCTGTAGATTATATTAGAACCCATTTAAGTACAAATCCATGGTAGGTGAAATGGCCCCAAAAAGTGCAAATCCATGGTAGGTGAAACGGCCCCAAAAAAGTGCCTGAAAATGTGCCTCGGAAGTGTCCATAATCGTAATTCCTATATACCTAAAAATTCATGCGTGATATCGAAAAGTCAACTCTATGTTCTTGTTTAGGGAGAAAAATTGAGTGGGAAATGGGTCTAACCCTGATCATAGAATACCCATATCAAATTTCAAAATTCCAAAAAATGGAATTCCAGTGACGGTTCGCGACCCTGGCACGATGCAGCTAGAGCATGCCTCAGTGTAAAATTTTCTCAATTTCGTATTCTGGTCCAAGGAATTTCGAACTTTGACCTAATCCTCCCCATATATATAAACACCTACACTTAGTCATTTTCGATCCCATATTATTCAAGACATTCCCCAAAACCTTCTCTAACACTTAGCCAAATATTTTATTCAAATTCAAATGTCCCAAACTCATTCCAGATCTCAAGAAATTTATTCAAGATGAAATCTCCCATTCAAATCTAAGTAAATATTATTCATTTCGTTAAAGATCATCATGGGTCCCCTATATCAAATCAAGTTCAAAGGAATTTTCATTGGCTAAGTTTTGCACAAGTACCGGTAGGATAGTCAATTTTAAAGGGACATATATCTTAGAAAAAAAATAAATGGATGGAGCACAATCTACCAAATTAAAGCTCTTTAAATCATCTTTTCAATGCACTTGGTTTCTCCTTATTTAGAGTTCGGATGAAGAAGTTATGCCCGTTTTCGTAGAACTTATTTGTGTAGGGGTATACAGGGTTTTTGCCAAATTCTGTTTCATTAATAACATTTCGTAAATTTAGTGATTTCTATTGGACTTTTGGGGATTTCTATGCTATCTCAACACTTCAGAAAGACCTAAACCGTATTCCTAAAGATCAAATCTACTATTCCCAACTAGAATACACTCTCGAATTCTCCCAAGGGCCTCTACCAAACCCCAATAAGAATTAAAAGAAACTCAAGAACAAGTTATGGATTTCAAGACCCCATTTCAATCATCGAGTCTTTCTCAACTCAATTTTAAGAAATTCAAGGTTTAAGGTATGTGAGTTTCATTCATGGGTTCCTTTCACCCATGAAGCACAATGTTCCTTTTTACGAAAATTGTATGATTTCAAGTTGTATTTCTTATGGGTATCTATTATTATGAAATATGAGCATCCAATATGTTGTCGTTTTGTCAATGTTGTTGATTATGCATAAAAATCTATTTTGAACTTATACTGTGA
The DNA here is from genome assembly GCA_011800125.2 of Solanum clarkiae. NCBI lineage: Eukaryota > Viridiplantae > Streptophyta > Magnoliopsida > Solanales > Solanaceae > Solanum > Solanum clarkiae. Next base: position 9,025 of record JAABOM020087955.1, on the reverse strand, counting down.
AGTGATCTTGTTTATTGAGACTACACAGATTCAAGCTATGAGATCTATGAACTATTGTGAAGTTTTGATATGATTTAAAAGTTACCCATGATGTTGGTAGGATGATTTGCACGATTTTAAGATGTATTTATTTCACTTTCTATGATCTATATTCTTGTATTTTGCATAATTTGAATATGTCCTCATATGTGCCCACCAAATGTTTGATAAAATATTAAGTCAAGAATTCACAAGTTATTTACATGTTTTGTAAGTTAATTGACTTCATGATGAATATGGGCTATCAAGTATGTGATGAATTCATGAAAATATCTATGATTATGCAAGTATGAAATAAAGCCCAATTTTCAAAATTATACCTCTTGTGAGCCTTTTTAAGTTAATGCGAGGGTAATGTTTGATGATGATCTATTCTTATATTTTGAAGCTGGGCTCACCATTCGAGGTCAATGATGTTAAGATCTACTCGTGCCATGTCTCTATCTTTAATTCGAGTTATTAAAGTATGATTATCTTATATATTTCATGGGATTAGCCTTACTACCGATGGATGGAGGGTTCACTCTCTTTCCTTAAACTATGTGCTACCATAGGACTATGTTATACCCTTGCAATACTAGTGGATCCATTTAGTGCACTTTACCATGAAAATACCTGATCCAAAATAGGGTAGGTCCCCGTATGGAAGGTCACTTAATCCGAAATTGCGTGAGTCCCCATAAGGCAAAGCATGGTCATAAATCATTTCTGAAATAGGGCGGGTTCCCATAAAGAGACTTACTTTATCCGAAATGGGGTGGGACCCTATATGACGGAGTATGGTTTATCTTGGCAAGTAGACCACCTCTTTACTGATGAAGGGTAATCATCGGGATTCCAAGTTATAGCTCGCTTTGTCTTATACTATGTCGGTTGAGGCTTCTTCCCACATTTATGTATTATGTTGTATACAAATTGAATGATTTGCAAAGAATGATTTACTTAAGCATTGATCATACATGTCATATTGCTATTATGCTATCTATTGCTTATTCTTACAAATTTTCACTACGTTTCCTATCTCTTGTTGCATTTCATCCTATATACTTAGTACATCAAAGCGTACTAATGCATACTCTATACCTACATGATATCACCATGTAGGAACCGGAGATCCTATTGATTCTTCTACACATGGCTAGACGGATTGTTCAAGTTAGATTTTGGTGAGTCCTCACGCTCGGGGACAATATCTATCTTCTTTCATGCTTATGTTTAGACTACATCTTGTATATTTTGATTACCTATTGTCATTATTATGAGGGTGAGCCCGGTTGCTTGTCTTGGCCACCACTAAGTTCTATGTTTAGAGGTGTCGTTGGATAAGTATATAATGATGGTATGAACTTTGTCTCTCTTTGACTCTTTTGATATTTTATGATATGAAAGATGTCTCTTAGCCCCATGTTCTCTTTTTACTATCTCTTATAATTGTTTTATTGCTTCCGCGACTAAGGATGTGTAGCGATATGTTAAGAGACTTTATTGGGGTCCCTTCGGGTTCCCCATTCGTCGTGTCACGTCTAGTCCCTATGCTTGGGTTGTGACAAACTTGGTATCAAAGCACTAGTTTGCTAATAATCCTTGGAGTCCAACACACCATGTTGATTAGAGCCTTATCCATGGTTGTGAAGCATGCCACGACTATGAATGAGAGGCTATGAGGAACTTTAGGAAATGTTTTCCTTGTTCTTGATCTATGCCGTGCGATAGAGTTAAGTCCCCTAAGGATTATTTCTATTTCAATCATTCTATTTTAGAATATGTTTCATGCTGCTTAGGACGGTGATATATCAAATGTGGAGGTTCGCAATGCTCTATAGATATTGGCCAAAGTGCTGACAAAGTGGATAACTCAACTCAGTCAACAAGTGAGTGCCCCCAAGATTTCAAGTGGTAAGAGGGAGGAGAGAGGGGACAAGATGGCCCATTTTGAAGGAAAGTTCCAACGTCCCATAGGTGGTGGTGGTGTGAGCCCAATGCTATGTGCCGAAGGTGTGGTAAGATGCATATAGGCCAATGTTTGAGAGGCACCACTGCTTGCTTCAGTTGTGGTGAAGAGGGGAATAAGAGGATAGATTCTCTTCGTAAATGCATCAAGGGTAAATACGGACATGTTGATCAAGAGGCTCAAGGAGTGGATGTGGCTGCTGGTATGTTGAAGTTTCCTTTGACCTTAATTTGTATGCGTAGGAAGGTTTGGGTGTTCCAATTTCCTTCATTATTCCTTTTGTTGCTAGTGGGCTTCATGTGTATTCCGAATTATTTTGTGAACTTATTGATGTCTACCCCATTGGCGAGTCTATTATTTCTAGAAAGGTCTATAGAGATTTTGAGGTCATTCTTGGGATGGATTAGTTACATGCATATTGTGTTCTCATTGATTGTAGGATCCGTAGAGTTATATTTCAATTCACTAATAAACTCGTTCTTGAGTGGTAGTGAAGAGATAAGCCCATTTTTTATCTTGAGGTACAATTGATCCCTAAGGGTGGCATGTATCATCTTGTAAGAGTTACAGATGTTGAACCTAAGTTATTTCTATTGAGTTATTCTGGTGATAGATGAGTTCCTTGATGTCTTTCCTAGTGAGCTTTCCAATGTAGTTTGTGTAGAGGAAAGATGGATCCTATAGAATATGTATTGACCACTAACAACTTATTAGGGTCACCATAAAGAATAAGTACCCTTTCTCAAGGATTTATGATCTGTTTGACCAACTTTGATCGGTTAGTCACTTATTTAAGATTGATCTTCGGTTCGAGTTTTTGTTGCCAAGTGAGGATGAGGGTAGGTGATATCCCTAGATGTCTTTCGGACTAGGAGCAAGAATCTTGAGTCACGGTGTAGTTGTTTGGTTTACTTATGCACCGGTTATGTCTATATGTCTCATGAGAAGGGCCTTTAAACCCTACCTTGGCATGTTATGGTGGCCTCTAGTGATGAAGTATTGACTTATTTAGAGCGTTTGGGTCATTTGGGAGTTGTGCTGCAAGTCTTAGTGGGATGAGAGGTTATTGCTAAATATGATAGGTATGAATTGAGGCTAACATGAAGGTTGTTAGAACTCCTCAAGGATTATGATGTGGGTGTGCATTACCACTCGGGTAAGGCTAATGCGTGATTGATACTCTAGGTAGGGTATCTATGGGTAATCTAGCATGGGTTGATGGTGATGGCAAGAGGTGACTAGAGAAGTCCATCGGTTTTAGCTAGATTGGGAGTTAGGATGGAAGAAGTTGGCTATGGTAGTGAAGTGGAGGTTTCTCCCAAGGTGTAGATGGTGTCATTAGGTACTAAGGTAGGCTATGTGTACTTGTTTTGAGGGTTGGGTTCACTTGGAAGTCCCACACATAAAGGGTGTGGTACGGTTTGGCAAGAAGGGAATTGAATTTATGGTTTGTGGGCCCTTATAGAGTGCTGGGGGGAGGACTGGTAAGGTTGCGTACGAATTGGAGTTGCCTATGAATATGGATGTGGTTCGTCTGGCTCTTAATGCTTCTAGGTTGAGGGGATGTGTTGGTAACTTTAATGATATAGAACTCTTTGAGGTTGTGGGTGTTGAGGAGGATAAGTTGGCTTAGGAGAAGGTCCCGGTGGAGGTGTGAGATGGAATGGTGGAATAGTTGATTAATAAGGATATAGTGTTCATCAAGGCCCTTTGGAAGAATCATTAAGTTGAAAGTATGTCTTGGGGAGATGGAGTGGGCATGGAGAAGCAATATCTATACCTCTTTCATTCTATCAAGCTTATGATAACATGTCAAGTCCTTTTTCTATCATTCCAAGTCTTAAGTCTCAGCCCTTATGTTATTTGCATACATTCATTTTTATATTGACAAGTTCATGTTGATTTTGACACGTATGTTGAGATTTTTAAAATGATGTTTAAGTACATCATTGCATTCTTGTGTGGGCTGAAAGAATCTTGCTTATTTCTCTTATATGCATTTATTCGACATTCCTTGACGAATGTTACCAAGGGGGAGATATTGAAATGACCCCAAAAAATTGCCCAAAAATGTTCCTTGGAAGCGCCCATAATTGTAATTTCCTTATATCTCAAAATTCGTGGACGATATCAAAAATACGACTTCATATTCTTGTTCAGGGCGCAAAAGTGAGTGGCAATGGGTCTAAACCCAATTTTAGAGCAACCATATCGAATTCCAAAATTCCAAAAAATAGAATTCCAGTGAGGGTTCACGTCAATGGTGCAATGCGGCTAGGGCATGCCTCCGTGTAAAATTTCCCCAGTTTTTGTATTTCAGTCCAAGGCCTTTGGATATTGGGCCTAAGAATCCCCATACATAAAAACACCTATACTTAGTCACTTTCCCCATACATAAAAGCACCTATACTTAGTCACTTTCAATCCCATATCATTCAAGACATTCCCCAAAATTCTCTCTAACGCTTAGCCAAATATTTCATCCAAATTCAAGTGTCCCAAACTCATTCTAGATCTCACGAAATTCATTCAAGCTTCAAGCTCTTATTCAAATCTAAGTCAAGATTATTCATTTCATTAAAGACCATGTGGGTCCCCTACATCAAACCAAGTTTAAAAGAATTTCCGTTGGCTAAGTTTTGCACAAGTACCGATAAAAGGGTCAACTTTAAAGGTGCATATCTCTTATCACAAGTACCGATAAAAGGGTCAACTTTGCATACGACCTGGATGGCTCATGACCTACAAAATTAAAGCTCTTTGACTTATCTTTCTGGCGCACTTGGTTTCACCTTATTTAGAGTTCGGATGAAGAAATGCCCGTTTTGGTAGAACTCGTCTATGTAGGGGTATATACGAGTTTTTGCCAAATCCTATTTCATCAATGGCATTTCGTAAATTTGGTTATTTATATTGGTCTTTTGGGGTTTCCTATGCCATCTTAACACTTCCTAAAAACCTAAACTCTATTCCTAAAGATCAAATCCACTCCTCCTAGTTGGAATACACTCTCAAATTCTCCCAAGAGCCTCTACCAAACCCCAATAAGAATTTAAGAAAACTCAAGAAAAAATTGTGGATTCCAAGACCGCGTTCCAAGCTTTAAGTCTTTCTTAGCTCAATTTCAAGAAATTCAAGGTATAATTTATGTGGGTTTCATTCATGGGTTCTTTTCACCCATGAAGCCCAATCTTCCTTTTTATGAAAATTGCATGATTTCAAGTTGTATTTCTTATGGGTATCTATTATTATGAAATATGAGAATGAAAAACGTTGGGATTTAGTCAAATATTGTTGATTATGCATAAATATTTATTTTGAGCTTATACCATGAAATGATCTTTAACTATTGAGACTATATATGATTCAAGCTATGTAATCTATGAACTATCGTGAAGTTTTGATATATTTTACAAGTTGCCCATGATGGGATTTTACCAAGATGTTGGTGGGCCGATTTACATGATTTTAAGATGCATTGATTTTACTATTTTATGATCTATACTCTTGCATTTTGCATGATTTGAACATATCCTCATATGTGCCCACCAAGTGTTTGATGAAATGCCAAGTTAAGAATTCTCAAGATATGTGCATGTTTTACAAGTCAAAAGACTTCATGATGAATATGGGTTATCAAGTATGTTATGAATTCATGAAATTATAGCTAAGACTTTTTTCAAAGATTATACCTCTTGTGAGCCTTTGATATTGATGTTAATGAAAGGGTAATGTTGATGATGATCCAATCTTATGTTTGAAGTTAGGTTTACCATTTGAGGTCAATGATGTTAAGAGCTACTCGTGCCATGTCTCTATGTTTATTGCAAGTTATTAAAGTATGATTATCTTATATATTATGTGGAATTAGACTTAGCATCAAGTGGACTAGAGGCGAGTCCCCAAGTCCTAGAACTACGTGCCATGATAGTTAAAGGGATTAGAAGCGAGTCCTCAAATCTCTAAGAGGCAAGTACCCTAAATAGAATAGCTTGAGGCGAGTACCCGAGTCCGGGCTTGAGGCGAGTACCCGAGTCCAAGAACTAGAGGCAAGTACCTGGTTCACACAAGTCTTAGTGGATCAACTTAGGCATTGGGAGTTTCACCTTGGCAAGTAAGTTCTCCCTTTCTTCTGGTGTAGGGTAGATATCGGGATTCCAAGTTGTAGCTCACTTGGTCTTATTTTATGTCAGTTGAGGTTTCTTCCCACACTTACATATTATGTTCTAGGTAAGATTAATGATTTGCAAAGCATGATTTACTTAAGCATTATCATACATGTCACATTGCTATTATGTTATCTATTGCTTATCATTATGCATTTTGGTTATGTTGCTTATCTCTTGTTGCATTGCATCCTACATACTTAGTACATTCAAATGTAATAACGCATACTCTATGCCTGCATGTTGTTACCATGTAGGAATCGGAGCTCCACTTGATCATCATCCTCTTCCGCGTGGCTAGTAATATCTATTCAAGTAAGTTGGTGAGTCCTCAATTCTGAGGACATAATTCTCTAGATTTATATCATGTATTAACTCTTTTATGTTGGAAACTTATGATTCTGAGGGTGACCTGGTTACTTGTCTTGGCCCCCGCTAAGTTCTACATCTAGAGGTGTTATTGGACAAGTTATGTATTATGCTTGGGTTTTGACTCATCTATGTTATTTAAGTACTAAACTCTCTCCTTAGTCCTAATTTCACTTGTTTATGTTTTCTCTTGTTGTTTATTCTTGCTACCACAACCAAGGATGTGTGTATGATATGCTAAGAGGCTTGTTTGGGGTTCCTTCGGATTCCCCATTCATCGTGTCACATCTAGGCCCTAGTTTGGGTCGTGACAAACTTGGTATCTGAGCACTAGGTTGTTAATGATCCTCGGAGTCCAACACACCGCATCGATTAGAGTCTTATTCATAGTTGTGGGCGCACCATGACTATGAATAAGAGGCTATGAGGCATTTTAGGAAATGTTTTCCTTTTTCTTACCCTATGTCATACTATAGGAGTTGAGGTAAGGTTTCCCCCCTAACGATTGTTCTTGCTATGCTAGATCATGCCTAACACAAAAGGGAGGAGAACCCGCATACTTGAGGAACAACCGGCTCATGGAGAGCTCTGAGATGCTCTCACCTTGATAGCTCAAGTTGTGGCTAACCTAGCCAACCAAGGGGCCCAAGCCCCTAATGCTTCTACTCCACATCTCATGTGAGGGACTTTATTAGGATGAACCCACTGGAGTTCTATAGGTCTAAAGTGGATAAAGACCCTCAAGAATTTATTGATGAGGTATATAAAGTATTGGCTATCATTGGTGTGAGGTCGGAGGAGAAGGCGGAGTTGGGCAGCTTACCAACTCAAGGGGGTGGCTCAAATATGGTATACTCAATGGAAAGAGGAGAAGGAGAACAACAATATGATTCTATCGGAGGAGTCTAAGGTAGCGTTTCTCAACCCGTTCTTCCCTCTTGAGCTTAGAGAAGCCAAAATGATGGAATTCATGAATTTGAAACAAGGATCTATGAATGTGAGGGAGTATTCCATCAATTTCAACCAATTCTCAAAATATGCTCCACAATTGGTTGTCGACCCAAGGTCTAGACTGAACAAGTTCGTGATGGGTGTATCCGATTGGATGAATAAGAAGTGTCAGCCGCTATGTTGATTAGATACATGGATTTTTCCCACTTAATGACTTATGCCGAACAGTTGGAAGGGGAAAAGTTGAGGAAGAGGAGGAGTAGTGAGGCCAAGAGGGCCTATTCTGATGGTAAGTTCCAAAGTCCTAAGGGTAGCTAGTTTCATCAAGGCCAAGGATCTTCCAATGCTCTTAATGGAGGGTTTGCTAATGATAATCCAAGACACTAAGGTGATAATGGTGGAGGGCCCAAGCCCAAGTGCCCTATGTGTCAGAAGAACCACGGTGGCCCGTGTTGGAGGAACTCTAGTGCTTGTTTTTTATGTGGTGAAATGGGTCACAGGGTTACTGATTGTCCTCATGCTCAAACCGAAGGTAGAGGTGGTCCCCCTCAAGGCTAAGGGGGTGCTCCAAGGCAAAATAGGTTCTATGCCCTTCAAGGGAGGCAAGGAGAGGAGGCACCCGATGTTATTATCAATATGTTAAAGGTTTTTGATTTGATGTGCATTCTTTGATAGTTCCGGGGGTCACTAGTTCTTTCATTACTTCTTTGTTTCTAGTAAGATTCATGAGTGTCCCGAATAGTCATGTGAGTCTATTGTTGCTAGAAAGGTCTGTAAGATTTGCCTATGTTCTTATTGCATAGTCTTGACTTGTGATCTTGGTTGAACTTGGCCTGATGGGTTGGAGGTCTTTGGGTGGTTTGGCTACATGTATGTAACAACCCATCTTGAAAGTAGATGTCTCATATCGGCAAAACACAAGAGAGATGTTGGGTACATAAAGTAATGGACTGGTCTATATACTGTGAGGCGCCTTTTGAGGTGAGCCCAAAGGGACAAATCCTTGATGGGCTAGGCCCAAGAGCAGACAATACTTCACAGTGTTGGGCCAGGTTGTTAAAGTTACACATGCAATGACATTTTAATATTCAAATTTCAACAAATAAACGACAAATAAGAAAATAAAAATTATTACATTTCCAAATAGTTAGTCAAATAAGTCAAATCAAATGGTTAAAACCTAATTAAATCTCCAGTAGAGTCGTCAATTCTGTTAATTGTGAAAATGACTTTTTTAGGAAAAAATCAGTTTAAAACGTAATTAATTTTAGAAAAAAATCAATTTTCTGCAAAAAGAGAAAACAGAGTCGCCACTTAATTTTTAAAGAAATTAAGAAAACTTAAAACGATTTTAAGACTCTAACAGAAAAAGTTCTGAAATTTCAGAGAAAATGGGCAATTGTTTCTATTACTATTTTAAGAAGGTTGTTAGACCCCGTAATTTAATTAAATGGAGGTCAATTATCCATTCGAAAAAATTGTGGTGATTGAGGGATATTTTAAATTTTTCTAACTTATGGTGTGTGAGTATGGAATCAAGTGAATTTTT
>JAABOM020087945.1:24819-73113 GCA_011800125.2 Solanum clarkiae | reverse complement strand
ACAAGTTATTGGTTCACCTAACTTTCATAAAGTCACACATTAGAACTACGACCTCCTATCAGCTCCAACTCTATTCCCATACTAAGAAATTGACTTTGACATATATTCTCAATTAAGAATCCTCAATTAAAATCCTATATCAAATGAAGGATGACTCAGTCTTAGCTTAAAAAAATTGGGGTGTTACATAGTGAGTACTTAATTAATGAAGGCAATATAAATGATTTCATTTATCCTTATGTCATTATTAAGAAAACACAAACAGGGTATGTTATACTCGCCGTTTATGTTGATGACGTAAATCTCATTGGAAGCCCTGAAGAGTTCCAAAAGGTAGTTGAATGTCTCAAGAATGAGTTTGAGATGAAATACCTTGCAAAGACAAAAATTTGTCTTGGTCTACAAATTGAATATTTAGCCAATGGGGTCATCATCCATCAATCTCCCTATACTGAGATAATTTAAAAATGATTTTATATGGACAAAGTGCTCAGCCCAAGTTACACCTCCTTTATAGACGATAAAGCGTTCATTGTCAAAATATAAACCTATCCTAGGTTAGGGTGGAACCCACAAGGAATATGTAGACTCATGAGAATTCATAAATAAGCAATCCAAGTAATCAACCAATTCAATTCCCCAAAAGGAGTGGGATGTGCAATAATTGATAAGAAAGTAAATCAAACTAACTATTACGGGAGAAAATAAATAATAAAGAGCAATTAGGATATTTTGTTCCATATGATTCACCAACTTAGTATTACCAAATAACCCAATTTTGAACTAGAGTATAGCACGTAGAACGGTAATTTAAGTTCACCAAGCCCTTTGATAAAAGGTAAGAGGAAAATTTCACTATGTCACTTGGCTCATCTCCGTAGTGTACAATACTAACCATTACCTATAAGTCCCAGTCAACCTCCCCTTCGCCCAGTTCGGTTAGTTAGATGACAATACATCATCAAATCCTGTTAATCAATCTCCTTTTCTATTCAGTACTATGTTGGTTCAGTAAGTAACACTAGGAAAGTTATAATGTTGTCCACCTCTAGAAAACCTGAAAAATGAACAGAATTGATTAATACATACAAATAACCCATTCAAAGAATTACAAATTATCCGAGTCTACTTTGCTAGATCCTCATGGTTCTCACAACCCCAAGTTTTGGATTTAGCTACTCATGCTATGGGTAGATAAGAAATTATGAATTGAGAAAATATAAATAAACACTTACCCAATTAAATTGAGAATAAGAAAATCCAAAACTGATTGAGAATCACGAGATTTGAAGATCAAATTAATTCACAAATGTATTCTCTCAATTTTCTCTTTAAGTATTGTATTCTAATCCTAATTACGATCAAACTGACAACTCCCTCTGAAAATGGCCTAAAAACTATTTATAGTAATTAGAATTAAGTCCTTAATAAAATAGAAAAACTGGTCAGCGACTTCTATGAAAGGTCTTTACGACTCGTAATGTGATTTATGAGTCGTAATCGGGGTCCCGTAATCAGCTTCTGGGATCTTGGACTTCTTTTTTGCGAACCATCTTCACGATGCGTAAACTGATTTATGACTCTTACTTCAAACTCATAGGATTCATCTACTTCAAATTTTCCCTCTTTGGGAATCTTCACGAAACCTATCTATATTATTCGTAGAATGCTCTACCACTCATATAGAGGTCTCGTATAGCTGATCTTCAAATATCATCCTTCAATGGAATTTGTCACGAAACTACCTCTACGGCTTGTAGAACGCTCTATAACACATATAGCGTCTTGCAAATGACCAAAAACTAGAAAACTCTGCAATTTTGCCCCAAATCATAGCCAACCTGCTTTCTTGCAAAGCTAAACACAAAAACAAATAAAAACCATACATTAGGAACACATAAAATCCTAAGTTTTAGGCATCCAAAGTGTTGTATTTTGACAGCACATCAACATCTTCAACTTAAAATTATTACATGTCCAAAAACAATGACTCGGTCTATATAGACAATACAGTAACACATAGACCTCAACTCAATGGCATATATCACGTACAATTCAAACTCAAGTACCCACATAAGTTTTTTCAAAATAAGATCAGATAGCTATTTAGCAAACCAATGCAAACTGGTGCATCTGACAACACAACTATGACAAGCAAGGGAATATCAACAGTCCATAATCACTGAACAAGTCAAATGCTAACAATGCAATACAAGTGCCCTTAGAGAAAGAAGTCCCATATTTGACACTCAATGATGATTTATATTTAGTCATGGACTATGCAAGAACACTCACTCTCACAAAAGATATTCAGGCATAATGACTAATACTATAGGCTTTCCCCTATAGTCATGACTTAGACCTTCAACTAACTGGACTAGGATCACTTTAGGGCTTTCTAGGCTTGTATTGTAGGCTCAGGGCGATTTGGTATGATATTTTGGGAAAATAGTGACTAAACGTCCTCTTTGAAACTGGGTTGTCATCACTTTCTCCTCACCAACTATGTTACTTTCACCTTATTCTCCCTTTTATTTTTTTAAGCTTTTTCGGGTGCTTTCTTCTTAGTTTTCAGCTTTTGCCTTACTTTTACACATCATTTTGCTTTTTAGCTCATATCTAAGGCATCTTTCATTTTTTTTATACCCGGTAGATTATTTTCCTTATTTTTCTCCTCACTCCTAACTCACCACCTTATTTTTGTGGTTTGTCCTTACACCGGCCACCTTCAACTTACGCTTATAGCTTGTATTAAAGTACATATCTCTCCTCCGAACCAGGGCCACTTTTGGTAGCTACCCTCAACTTAGGTGCCTCAGTCAAGTTTCATGATGCTTAAGGAAAAATCAGGGCCAATTTCAAGGTGTATCACTAGATAAAGGCTAGGCTAATTAGGCGTTTTGAAAGAATTGGTAGATATAAGGCTCAAATATTTGGAAGAAGGGATAAAACATAATTTGGTTGGTCATTTTTACGCTAAAGTGGACTATTTAAATAACAAAGGCCTATGATCCTTTCCTAATCTTTTTAATCTATAATCTAACGTAGAGTAACATAGCAAGTTCTAAATTATCGCAAAATGCAACAATCTAGAGAAATAAGCTCACACTGACATGGCATAACATACATTATTAACAACAGACTCACAGATCATGCTTCATATCTCAAATTATCCTCACTTATCAAAACAAATATTGCCAAACACCTAACCATGCATGGTTACCGTTAACTACTAATCAAAATATTTTTGGTGGATACCATTTTTCAAAAAAAAATATAAAAAAATGTTATATTCCATAAGAATTAATATTATATGCTACACATATTATCTAAACATCCTAAACGTGTCGATTCAATAGAAATTAAATATCGACAAGGAAAATGAACGCAGGTAAGAAAACATCGGGATAAAAAATTGGGGTAGTTATGGACCATAAGCTACTCAAACTTCACTAAGGCCCGTAACTAACCACACCCCATCAAAAAAATGTGCATTATCCCCAATGCACAAAATCAAGAAAAATGAACATAAAAAGGGGTCAAAAACCATACCTAGGCGCTTAAGCGCCGGTCTCGAGTTGAGTCTGGTCATGCCCCTCCTGTGGGGTAGTCTCCTTAGCTCTAGTACTCTATCTGGAGGGGCAAATACCCCTCAACCAGTTATGCTCACGAGCTAGCCTTATCTTCTCCTCGATCCTCGATGTTCGCAAGGAAAGCTCAAACTCCTCATCCTCTGAGGGCTTTGCACATAATTCTTCTCCTCTAGCACATCACCTCCATGAGAGGTCTCTTTCTATGTGATGTTTAGGCTCCTCAAAGGCAAATAAATAAAATAGCGTTGACGGAGATGTCGTCTTTGGTAGTTTGACTGGTGTCGTTAATGATGTTGTCATATCATCTTGAAGCTGCTAGATCTCTGACTGTAGGGCTGATAAATCTGAAGGTCGATCCTCATCCAATATCTTCTAAACCCGCTCCTCAAAAGCATTGATACAGGCATCCACTGCACAAACACGGTCCTGAATAGTAGCAATGGTGAATGCATGGCTCCGACCCTCTGATTCTACAATAGCCTACTGGACCCATGGCCAAATCTTCTGAATAAGTTGAGTCAACTGTGACTCAGCACATGATATTCTCTACGCCATGTCCTGAATAAAAATGGCGGATACATAAACCATGCCTGTTATAGAAGGCTGTAAAGTGGTGGCCTCAGGTGCAGTAGCAGCAGTAGTAGTGGACCACTCTCAACGACTACCTCAGGCTGCATGGATCTCTCCTCTATAGTAGTAATAGCAGTAGTAGTAAGGGTAGTCTCTGAACCCTCAGGTGGTGGCACCGACATGAACATCTCTTGCAGAGGTGGAGGCGGAGGTTCTGCTTGCCGAAGTGCCACTGGTTCTTATCAACCTTTATTAGGTTGGGCTCCAAAGTATGTTGGGTCTCAACTAACCAGTCCAACTGGTGTAAAATCTCCACCCTAGACTCGACATAGATCCTATAGATCAGAATTGAAAATGGGATGGAGGTGGCCCTCTTCAATACAGCCGCATATATCTACTCTTCTATGAGGTGGACCCAATCAATGTCATAACCTGCCAAGATGCTGGCAACTAAAATCACATGCTCTGACAAAGTGTATTATCTATAAATATTAACCAGATGCATGATCTAATAATGGCCCACCAAATCTTAGTAGGAAGCTAAGTGAAGCCTCCACGATCAGCTCTGTGTTGCTGGTGACCCAAGCAGGCTCCATACCCTGCTCTGCAATATGACTGGCCACCCATCTCATAGTGTGGTATGATGCTCAGTATCCTTCATAGCCAACGAGTTCTTGGCCTGCCCTAACCGGTAATCAAACTCCGCTGTAGATTTGAGTGCATGGTACTTGGACCAAAAAGCATACGACAGATAGTCTCCTCTGAAATTTCTACCCGCCGACCTCTCACTCATATATCTTTCATCCTGGTCTGAGTGAGAGATTTCTTCCCCTTAGGAAGACTGTACTAAATGGTGGCTGCATAAAATGAATAGAACTCCCTTGAAACGCCCCACATATGCTTCTAAATACTCCATAATCCTAATTTTCATATATCTCAAAATCCATGCGTGATTTCCAAAATCCAATTTCATATTCTCGATCAGGGGGAAAAGTTAAGTGAGGAATGGGTATAGCCCATATTTTAGAAAACCTATAGCGAAAACTAATTTTAGGTAATTTTTTATTTCCAGGGGCTGTATGTGCCCAGGACACGACACGCATAGGGCGCCCCACTGTGTAATGCCAAGTCTATGTCTGGTTGGTGACACACCAGTGGCATGGACTAGTGTATTATTTTTTGTGATTTTTCTATTTCGGCCAAGGGCATTGGGGTCATAGCCCCATGCCCACTTAAATGTAAAATCACTCATACTTAGTTATTTTTCAACTCTATTACTCACAAAACCCTCTCTCAAACCCCTCTAAGACTCTATTGATTCTCTCATTAAAATCTAAGGATCTCAAGCTCAACTTTGGAACTAAAGGATTCATTTCAAGCTCTAAGTCTACTTCAAGTTCACCTCAAAGAATTCAAGGTTTAAGGTATGTTGGTTTCATCCATTGGGTCCTTTTACCCATGGAGCCTAACCTTCCCTTTTCATGAATTGTATGTTTTCAAGTTGTATTACCTATTGGTATCTCCTCAAGGATTATGAATATAAATTATGTTGGGATTTTCTAAATTATTGATTATGCATGATTATTTATTTCAAGCTTCTATTAATTGATTTTGTCTATTGAGACTATGCATGTTTTGAGCTATAAAGATATGAACTATTATGAGCTTTTGTGATGCATTTCAAGGTACCCTACATGAGGGTTTTATTACATGTTGTTGGGTTGATTTGCCTCAAGTTTACTCATCTTATTTCACTCATGAATTGCATGATTTTGAACAAGTATCATGAAGCCACCATGTTTTTGATAAAATGACATGACAAGAATTCTCAAGTTATTGATGATCTATTATGTGATTTACAAGTCAAGTGACTATATGATGATTAAGGTATTTCAAGCATTTATTGAATTCATGAAAAGTACCTATGATTTTACAAGTATCATGTTAATCCCTATTTCAAGAATTTTACCTCTTGTGAGCCATTCATGTTAAAGAAAGTGTTCATGTGTGATTATCATCTATTGGCGTGTTCAAGTTAGGCTCACTAGTAGAGGTCAAGCATGTTTATGAGCTACTCAGATCATGTTCCTACAAGCTATTCATTTTATGAATAAAGTATGATTATTTCAAGTATTCCGTGGAATTTGACTTAGCAACGATTGAGGCTTAAGATGGGGGCTCGACTCAAGGGGTCCTTATATAAAGACTTTAGTCTCTAAACTTTTGCCACCATAGGATTGTGATTATTACCCTTGATATACCAGTGTATCCATCTAGTTCATATATCATGTTTTGTTTGCCTTGGCAATTAGATCACATTTCCCAGTCACCTAAACCGAGGGGGAGTCAGGCCTCGGATTCCAAGTTATAGTTGCTTGGTCTATGTTAGTTGTGGTCACTTCCCACATATATCAGATATATATTGCACAAGATGAATTATTTTCAAGCATGTTTTATTATGAACATTGATCATGAATGCCATATTGAGATTATATATATCCATTGTTATGATTCTGCATTTTAACTGTAGTGGCTTATGTCTTGTTGCATTGCACCCCGCATACTTAGTACATTCAAACATACTAACACATACTCTATGCCCCTACATGGTAACATCATATAGGGATCAGAGCTCCTTTTGATCATCCTCCACGTGGCTAGTTCAGTACTTCAAAGATAAGCATTATTGAGTCCTCAAGTCCGAGGACACTATCTACATTACTCTTGCTATTTTGAGACTTCATTATGTTGAATACTAGTTATTATGAGAGTGAGCCAAAATGCGTCTTAGCCTACCCTCCATTCCAAGTTAGAGGTATTGTTGGATATTATGATGCACTTATGCTATGAGCTTGACTCTTTTATTCTTTTATGATTGGCATTTACAACACGACCCAAATAAGCCTCACTCATGGGTATCTGAGCAACTCTTCCCATTGCTTTTACAGAACTTCCTTCTTGTATCAACAAACTGTCGCCCATTAATACAACACCAACATTATTTGATTCCAAATTCAGAGCAATGCCTATTGTACCCTCTTTAAATTATACTAACTCACCTGCCATTACTTCATCAAGACCGTGAATACGAGCAATGCCATCGCCAACTTGAAGTATGGTACCGGTATTTACAATCTTTACTTCTCTATCATATTGTTTACTTATATTGTTCAATGACTTCCCTTAGCTCCGCTTCCCTTTTATTATATTTGTTGTTGTTGTTTACTTTGCTACTGCGACCAAGGATGTGTGATTGATATGCTAAGAGGCTTGTTTGGGGTCCCTTTGGATTCTCCATTCACCGTGTCACGTCTAGGCCCTAGGCTTGGGTTGTGACAAACTTGGTATCAGAGCACTAGGTTGTTAATGGTCCTTGAAAATCCAACACACCACATTGATTAGAGTCTTGTTCATGGTTGTGATGTGCTCCACAACTATGAA
Organism: Solanum clarkiae; assembly: GCA_011800125.2. Classification (NCBI taxonomy): domain Eukaryota; kingdom Viridiplantae; phylum Streptophyta; class Magnoliopsida; order Solanales; family Solanaceae; genus Solanum; species Solanum clarkiae. The sequence continues at coordinate 65,509 of JAABOM020087945.1, read as the reverse complement.
TGGGAGGCCATGAGGCATTTTAGGAAAAGTTCCACTTCTACATAGTCTATATCATGCTTTAGGTATAACTATAAAGTTTTTCCCCTAATGAATTCTCTTGTTTACTTCTAGATCATGTCAATTCCAAGGGGAAGGCTAAGGAAAGCCCGTACTCCGAAGGATCAACCAGCCTCTCCCTCTCCCTAAGCTCCTCAAGATGGAGGGGTAGCCCAAGAATAGCTCCGAGATGCTATCACAATGTGGGCCCATGCTATAACCAACCAAATGAACCAAGGGGCACAAGCACCGCATGCTTCCACTTCGACCTCAAGGGTGAAGGATTTCACAAGAATGAATCCACCAAAGTTCTATGAATCCAAGTCGGAAGAGGATCCCCAAGAGTTCATCGATGAGGTGTATAAAGTGCTATCTATCATGGGGGTCAATTTAGAGGAAAAAGCAGAGTTAGCATCCTACAAATTTAAAGGTGTGGCCCAAATTTGGTTCACACAATGGAAATTAAAGAGGAGAGTTGATGATGCTATTCTTTGGGATGAGTTCAAAGTCCCATTCCTTAACAGATTCTTTTCCATCGAGCTAATGGAGGGTAAGATGATGGATTTTATGAAAATTAAGCAAGGTTCCATGAGTATGAGGGAGTATGCCCTCAAGTTCAACAAGATTTCCAAGTATGCTCCACATTTGGTGGCCGACCCTAGATCTAGAATAAATAAATTTGTGTCGGGAGTGTCCGACTTGGTTAATAAGGAATGTCATGCCTCCATGCTAGTGAGTGATACGAATTTATCTCTACTCATGCCTAGAAAATAGAAGGGGGAAATCTTAGAAAGAGAAGAAGTGGTGTGTCCAAGAGGGCTCATTTTGAAGGTGGTTTCCAAGGTTCCAAGGGTGTCCGATTTCCTTAAAGTCACAAGTTCCAAGGCCCAGGATCTTCCAATACTCCTAATAAGAGATTTGTTAATGATAATCTAGGATTTCAAAGTGGTAATGTGGGATGACTCACCCTAAGTGTCAAAAGCATGGGAGGAACCATGGTGGCCCATGTTCGAAGAACTCTAATTTTTGCTTTGGTTGTGGTGAAATAGGTCACAATGTTATTGATTGTCCTCATGCTCAAAACAAAGGTAGAGATGGTCATCCTCAAGGCGAAGGCGCTAATGGGGATCAAAGGGCAAAGGGAGGTCAATAATGGGGTGCTCCAAGGCAATATAGATTCTATGCTTTTCAAGAAAGGCAAGGGCTGGATGAGGTCCCGATGTCATCACCTGTATATTAAACATTTTTATTTTGATATGTATGCATTGATAGATCCGGGTGCCACTCTTTCATTCATTACTCCTTTTGTTGCCAAAAAGATTCATGTTAGTCCCAAATTATTGTGTGAACCATATAAAGAGTCCACCCTTGTTGGTGAGTCCATTGTTTCTAAGAGAGTCTATAGAAACTTTTCCCTATTCATATTTCATAAAGCGTTGCCTTGTGCTCTTTTAAAATTAGATATGGTGGATTCTGATATCATTCTTAGGATGGATTAGTTACATGCATATTATGCTTCCATTGATTGTAGAACCTGTAGGGTTAAATTCCAATTTCCCTTATGAGCCCGTCCTTGAATGGAAAATTCATGATATGGTGGTCAAGAATAGATCCGTTTCTTGTCTTAAAGCCTAAAATTTGATTTCTAAGGGTTTCCTTTTGTCAATGCGTTACTTGATGTCTTTCTTGATCAGCTTCCCGGTGTTCCTCTCGAAAGGGAAATGGACTTTGGTATAGACCTTCTTCCCGATACTCAACCCATTTCCATTCCTTCTTACCGTACGGCCCTAGCCAAATTGAAAGAGTTAAGGATCAATTGAGGAATTTTTTGGAGAGGGATTCATAAGGCCTAATAAATCACCTTGGGGTGCACCAGTGTTATTTGTGAAGAAAAAGGATGGTTTTCTTAGAATGTGCATTCATTACCAGCAATTTAATAGGGTTACCATAAAGAACAAGTACACTCTAACAAGGATTGATGACCTTTTGGATCAACTACAAGGGGATAATCACTTTTCTAAGATTAATCTTTGGTTCGGATACCACCAAGTAAAGGCGAGGGAGTGTGATATTCCTAAGACAGCTTTTCAGACTAGGTATGGGCACTTTGAGTTTGTGGTTATGTCCTTTAGGTTGACTAATGCACCTACTATATTTATGGATCTCATGAGAAGGGTCTTTAAACCCAACCTTGACATGTTTGTGGTAGTCTTCATTGATGATATACTGATTTATTCCCAGAGTGAGGAAGAGCATGTGAATCACTTGAGGGTAGTGTTACAAATCTTGAGAGAGGAAAGGTTGTTTGCTAAATACGAAAAACGTGAATTTTGGTTAAAAAAGATTCATTTTCTAGGGAATATGGTGTAGGGTGATTGCATTAAGGCGGATCCTAAGAAAATCGAAATGATTAGAAATTGGCCTAGACCCTTGACTCCATCGGATATTAGGAGTTTCTTGGGTTTAGCGCGGTATTACAGGAGGTTTGTTAATGGCTTTTCTTCTATTGCTTCTCCTATGAAAAAGTTGACCCAAAAGAACGAAAAATTTGCATGGACCCATGAATGTGAAAAGAGTTTTCAAACCTTCAAAGATAAGCTTGTCTCTACTCCTATCTTGGCTCTACCAGAAGGGTTGGAAGCTTTTGTGGTATATTGTGATGCCTCAAGAATTTGTTTAAGGTGTGTTTTGATGCAAAATGGCAAGGTGATAGCATATGCCTCTAGACAACTTAAGGTGCATGAGAGAAATTATCCCACCCATGATCTAGCGTTGGAGACCGTGGTGTTTGCTTTGAAAATTTGGCATCACAACTTGTGTGGGTTCATGTTGATGTGTTTACCGACCACAAGAGTCTCCAATATGTGTTCACACAAAAAGATCTTAACTTGAGACAAAGAAGGTGGTTAAAGCTCCTTAAAGACTAGGATATGAGTGTGCATTATCATCTCGGCAAAGCAAATGTTGTGGCTGATGCTCTAAGTAAAGTGTCCATGGGTAGTCTAGCTTATGGCTAGAGAAGTTCACTGGTTGGCTAGATTGGGGGTTAGGTTGGATGAAGTTAAAAATTATGATGTAGTGGTTGTTGATGGTTCTAAATCTTCTTTGATTGAGGAAGTAAAGTCAAAACAAGATCTTGACCACGCTTTGTTAGAGTTAAAAGCCTTAGTGAAAGATGGTAAAGAGAAAGTTTTTCTCCCAAGGGGGAGATGGTGTCCTTATGTACCAAGGTAGATTTTGTATGGCTAATGTTGATGACTTAAGGGAATTGATTTTGACAGAGGCCCACAATTCATCCTATTCTATTCACCCCAGTTCTACAAAGATGTATAGACACTTGAGGGAGGTGTATTGGTGGGGTTGTATAAAGAGAGACATTGCCAAGTTCATATACGAATGTCACAATTTCAAACAAGTGAAAGACGGACATCAAAGGTCAGGTGGCCTAGCCCAAAACGTGGAGATTCCTTCTTGGAAGTGTGAAGAGATCAACATGGATGTTGTGGTTGGGTTGCCTAAGACTAGGAAACACTTTGACACTATTTGGGAAAAGTTGGCTCACTTTCTACCCGTCAAAACCACTTATGGTGCCAAAGATTATGCAAAGTTGTATATCAACGAGTTGGTAACATTTCATGGGGAACCCTTGTCTATCATTTCGGATCGTGGTGCTCAATTCACTTCTCACTTTTGGAGGTCCTTCCAAAGAGGTCTTGGTACCAAGGTTAAGCTTAGCACGGGTTTTCATCCTCAAATGGATGGTCAAGCCGAGAGGACTATCCAAACTCTTAAGGATATGCTTAGAGATTGTGTTTTGGAGTTAGTTTAAGGGTAGTTGGAATGAACATCTTCCATTTATTGAGTTTGCTTACAACAATCGCTACGATTCAAGCATTGGTATGGCTCCCTTTGAAGCTTTATATGGTAGGCATTGTAGATCCCCGATTAGGTGGTTTGAAGTAGGGGAGATGGCTTCGCTAGGTTCGGATTTGGTCATAAAGGCTTTGGAGAAGGTGAGGTTGATAAAGGAGAGATCGAAAACAACTCAAAGTAGACAAAAGTCCTACTCTGATATGAGGAAAAGGGATCTAGATTTTAAGGTTGGTGATTTGGTATACGTGAAAGTCTCAGCATGAAGGGTGTGGTCCGATTTGGCAAGAAAGGAAATTGAGCCCAAGGTTTATGGGTCCTTATAGAGTTTTGAGGAGAGTGAATAAGGTTGAATGTGACTTAGAGTTGCCTATGGAGATGAATATGGTTCATCCGGTCTTCCATGTGTCCATGTTGAAAAGTGTGTGGGTGCCCCAAGTGATGTATTGCCCTTAGAGATTGTAGGTGTTGTAGAAGATAATTTGACCTATGAGGATGTCATGACCCAAGCCTAGGGCCTAGATGTGACATGGTAAATGGGGCACCCTAAGGGAACCCAATCAAGCCTCTTAAAATATCATTACACAGCTTTGGTAGCGGAAGCAATAAAACAACAATAAGAGATAGTAAAAATGAACACAGGGCTAAGGGACATCTTTCATATCATAAAACATCAAAAGAGTCAAAGGGAGTCAAAGCTCACAGCATCATTACATACTTGTCCAACAATACCTCTAAACATAGAACTTAGCGGGGGCCAAGACAAGTAACCACACTCACCCTCATAATAATGACAATAGTTAGTCCAAATATACAAGATGTAGTCTAAACATAAGCATGAAAGAAGATAGATGTTGTCCCCAGACATAAGGACTCACCAAAAGCTAGCTTGAACAATTCGTATAGCCACGTGGAGGAGAATCAATAGGAGCTCTGGTTCCTACTTGGTGATATCATGTAGGCATAGAGTATACGCTAGTACATTTGAATGTACGAAGTATGTAGGATGCAATGCAACAAAAGATAGGCAATATAGTCAAAATGCATAATGACAAGCAATAGATAGCATAATAACAATATGGCATGTATGATCAATGCTTAAGTAAACTATGATTTGCAAATTATTAATCTTACATAGAACATAATATATAAATGTAGGAAGAAACCTCAACCAACATAAAATAAGACCAAGAGACCTATAACTTGGAATCCCGATATCTACCCTACATCGGAAGAAAAGGGGAAGTTATTTGCCAAGGTGAACCTCCTAATGCCTAAGTGGATCCACTAAGCCTTGTGTAAATCTGATACTCGTCACTAGTTTTGGACTCGAGTACTTGCCTCAAGTCTGGATTCGAGTACTCGCCTTAAGCCCTTATATTTAGGGTCCTTGCCTCTTAAAGATTTGGGGACTCACCTCTAATCCCTTCACCTATGGTGGCACGTAGTTTTGGGACTTGGGTACTCGTCTCTAGTCCAGTTGGTCCTAAATTTAATCCCAACGAATACTTAAAATAATCATAGATTTAATAATTTGTAAGACACAGAGAATCATGACATGAGTAGCTCTTAAACATCCCTGACCTCTAATGGTGTGCCCAACTGCAAAACATAAGAATAGATCATCGTCAAACAGTACCCTTATATTAACATCAAAAGCCTCACAAGAGGTATAATCTTTGAAAAAGGGCTTAGATTCATACTTACATAATCATAGATAATTTCATGAATTTTTAACATACTTGATAGCCCATATTCATCATGAAGTCACTTGACTTGTAAAACATGTAAATAACTTGAGAATTCTTGACTTGACATTTCATCAAACACTTGGTGGGCACATATGAGGACATGTTCAAATCATGCAAAATGCAAGAGTATAGATCATGAAATAGTGAAATAAATGCATCTTAAAATCATGTAAATTAGCCTACCAACATCATGGTAAAACACCATCATGGGTAACTTATAATCATATCAAAACTTCACAATAGTTCATAAATTTCATAGCTTGAATCATGTATAATCTCAGACAAAGATCACTTCATAGTATAAGCTCAAAATAGATATTTATGCAGAATCAATAATATTTGACAAAACCTTAACATATTTTATGCTCATATTTCATAATAATAGATACCCATAAGAAATACAACTTGAAATCATACAATTTTCATAAAAAGGAAGATTGCGCTTCATGGGTGAAAGGAACCCATGAATGAAATCCACATACTTTAGACCTTGAATTTGTTGAAATTGAGTTGAAAAAGACTTGAAGGTTGGAATGGGTCCTTGAAATCTGCAACTTGTTCTTGAGTTTCCTTGAATTCTTATTGGGGTTTGGTAGAGGCTGTTAAGAGAATTTGAGAGTGCACTCCAACTGGGAGAAGTGAATTTGATATCTAGGGATAGGGTTTAGGTCTTTAGGAAGTGCTAAGATAGCATATGAATCCCCAAAAGATCAATAAAAATAGCTAAATTTACGAAATGCCATTAATAAAATGGAATTTGGCAAAAACTCATATATACCCCTCCACAGATGAGTTTTACGAAAACAGGCATAACTTCTTCATCCGAACTCTAAATAAGGTAAAACAAGTTCGTTGGAAAGATAATTCAAAGGGATATCATTTAGTAGGTCGTGGGCCACTCAGTTCTATGTGTGCTAAGAGATATGCCCCTTTAAAATTGACCCTCCTACCGGTACTTGTGCAAAACCTATCCAACAAAAATTTCTTTGAACTTGGCTTGATTTACGGGACCCATAATGGTCTTAAATGACATAAATAAGCTTGAATTATATTTGAATAAGAGCTTTAAGTTTCAGTGAAACCTTAGATCCGGAATGAGATTGAGACATTTGAATTTTGAGTGAAATATTTATCTATGTGTTAGAAAGGGTTTTGGGGGAAGTCTTGAATGATATGAGGTTAAAAAGTGACTAAGTATAGGTTTTTTTATGTATGGGGAGGCTTAGTCCCAAGACCCAAAGACCTTGGACTAGAATAAAAAGAAAATACTGGAAAATTTAACACTGAGGCGCGCCCCAGTGCATCGCGCCCCTCTCTAGAAATCGCCACTTTGGATTTTCAAATTTTGATACGGTTGCTCTAAAATCGGGGTTACGCCCATTCCCCACTCAACATTTTGCCCTGAACAAGAATATGTAGTTGAATTTTTGATATCACACATGAATTTTGAGATATATGGAAATTATGATTTCAGACACTTCTGAGGCACATTTTCGGGCACTTTTTGGAGTCGTTTCAGAGAATGTCCCAGTGGAGATTTTGGATGGACAAGTGAAGAGGTTGAAAAACTAAGATGTAGCTTCTATCAAGGTCATTTAGAGGAATCAAAAGGTTGAAATTGCCAAATGGAAAGCCAAGGCGGACATAAAGAAGCGATATTCGTACCACTTCCACTCTATTCAAGATGAAGGTATAACTTAAGTCCCTTATATGATTTTATGTCTTAAGTTTTAGTCATCATGTCATTTTACATTCATTCATGTTCTATGGTAACAAGTTTTTGGTGGTTTTTGGTATTCATGTTGAGATTTTTGAAAAATGATGATTAAATGCATTTGTTGCATTCATGTCGAGCTGAAACCTTCATAGTTACTTTTCTTATGCATGTTTCTTTGACATTCAAGGATGAATTTTCTCAAGGGGAGATATTAAAACACCCCATATATGCTTCGAAATGCCCCATAATCGTAATTTTTATATATATCAAAATTCGTGCATGATTTCAAAAATCTAACTTCATATTCTCAATCATGGGGCCAAATTGAGTGGGAAATGGGTATAACACAGATTTCATAAGACCTGTAGTTAAAAATAATTTTCAAAAAATTTTTATTTCAAGTGGCTATCTGCGACGCGACTGGGGCGCGCCACTGTGTAGTCCCAAAGTTCGCATCTAGTCCACGATGCGCTAGGGACGTGGACCAGTATATTATTTTCCTTGATTTTTCTGGTTTGGCTAAGGGCATTTGGGTCATAAGCCCATGCCCACTCAAATGTGAAATCACCCATACTTAGACATTTTTTAACTCTATTACTCACAAAACCTCTCTCAAACTCCTCTAAGACTCTATCAATTCTCTCATTCAAATCTAAGGATCTCAAGCTCAAGTTTAGAACTCAAAGTCTCATTTCAAACTCTAAATCTACTTGAAGTTCCCCTCAAAGAATTCAAGATTTAAGGTATGTAGGTTTCATGCATTGGGTCCTTTCACCCATGGAGCCCAACGTTCCCTGTTTAAGAAAATTGCATGTTTTCAAGTTGTATTACCTATGGGTATCTCTTGTCATGGATTATGAATATAAATTATGTTGGGGTTTTAGGAAGTATTGATTGATTATGCATGACTATCTATTTCAAGCTTATTCCCTAAATTGATTTTGTCTATTGAGACTATGCATGTTTTGCGCAATGAAACTATGAACTATTATGAGCATTTGTGATGCATTTCAAGGTATCCTATATGAGGGTTTTACTACATGTTTGTGGTTTGATTTTCATCGAGTTCACTCATCCTTTTTCACTCTTGAATTGCATAATTTTGAACAAGTATCATGAACCCACCATGTGTTTGATAAAATAACAAGACAAGAATTCTCAAGTTATTGATGATCTATTACATGATTTACAAATCAAGTGACTATATGATGATTAAGGATTTTCAAGCATGTATTGAATTCATGAAAAGTACCTATGATTTTACAAGTATCAAGTTAAGCCTCTTTCAAGAATTTTAGCTCTTGTGAGTCATTCATGTTAAAGCAAGGATTCATGTATGATTATCATCTATTCTCATGTTCAAGCTAGGCTCACTAGTAGAGGTCAAGCATGTTTATGAGCTACTCAAGTCATGTTCTTACAAGCTATTCATGTTTTGATTAAAGTATGTTTATTTCAAGTATTCCGTGGAATTTGACTTAGCACCAATTGAGGCTTAAGATGGGGGCTCGACTCAAGGGGTCCTTATATAAAGTCTTTAGTCTCTAAACTATGTGTCACCATGGGATTATGATTATTACCTTGCTATACTAGTAGATCCATCTAGTTCATGTTATCACGTTTAGTTTGCCTTGGCAAGTAGATCAAATTTCGCCGGGAAGTGTCATGCCCGGGTACCTGAAACGAGGGGGTATCAGGCCTCGGAGTCCAAGTTATAGATGCTTGGTCTATGTCAGTTAAGATCACTTCCCGCATTTGTATGATATATATTGTGCATGATCAATGATTTAGAAGCATATTTTATTATAAGCATTGATCATGCATGTCATATTGAGATTATATATATCCATTGTTATTATTATGCATTTTGACTATATTGGATTATGTCTTGTTGCATCACATCCCGCATACTTAGTATATTTAAATGTATTAACGCATACACTATGCTTATATGATATTAACATGTAGGGACAAGAGCTCATTTTGATCATCCTCCACAAGGCTAGTTCGATACTTCGGAGAAAAGCATTGGTGAGCCCATAAGTCCAATGACACTATCTACATTACTCTTGCTATTTAAATACTTCATTATGTTGAACACTTTGAAATTGACCATGCCCTACTCGAGGGGTTAAGCGCTTGGGTAACACTGTCGAGAGGTTCGTTCCTTGATAACCAATCAAGGTGTTTGTACCTGATAACCGGGTTGAGCGGTTTGTATCGCAATCACCAGGGGTGATAGGGTGCAAGTATCCACCAACCAATCAAGGGGTTTGTACCTTGATAACTGGGTTGAGGGGTTTGTACCTCAATCAATAGGGGTGGTAGGGTGCGACAGTCCACCAACCAATCAAGGGATTTGTACCTTAATAAACTATGAACTCATTAATGATAGTCTCTTCTTACATATGTATTATGTTTAATGTAAGTATGATTTACTTTAAGCATCTTCCAAGCATGCCATATTGTTATATGCTACTCATTTCCTATGCTTATGCATTTCGATTGTGTTGCTTATCTCTTATTGAATTGCATCTTACATACTTAGTACATTCAAATGTACTGATGCATACTTTATTCCTACATGATGTCACCACGTAGGAACTGAATCCTACTTGAGCATCCTCCTCCACAATGGCTAGTACGATCTATCTCAAGCTAGTTGGTGAGTCCTCCATTCTGGGAACAATATCTGTGATCTCATACTATGTGCTAAGACCATCTTTCTTTTATGAATGTTTCTACTATGAGGGTGAGCCCAGTTGCTTGTCTTGGCCCCCGCTCTATCTATGTAGTGGAGGTGTTGTTGGACATGTTATGTATTGAGCCTTGACTCTCTTGTTTTGATGCTTATATTATGAAAGTATCCTTTTAGTCCTCTTTCCCTTATTTCTACTCTTATATGTTGTTTAATTGCTTCTGCGACCAATGATGTGTACTGATATGATAAGAGGCTTATTTGGGATCCCTTCAGGTTCCCCATTCGTCGTGTCACGTCTAGGCCCTAGGCTTAGGTCGTGACACACTTGTTATTCTGAGGGTGATCTCGAAAAGTGTCTTGGCCCCCGCTCCATTCCAAATTAGAGGTGTTGTTAGATATTATGATGTACTTATGCTATGAGCTAGACTCTTTTATGCTTTTGTAATTATCAAAGACTTCCCTTAGCCCCGCTTCCCTTTTATTATATCTCTTGTTGTTGTTTACTTTGCTTCCGCGACCAAGGATGTGTGATTGATATGCTAAGAGGCTTGTTTGGGGCCCCTTCATGTTCCACATTCATCGTGTCACGTCTAGGCCCTCGGGCTTGGGTCATGACATCCGTCACCAAAATCGGCGAGTACCTTCCAAGAGATTTTGTTAGCCACCTGAGCCCATAAGGAATCATCAGGTCCTGCAGACCTGGGACACGGCTAAGGCCATTTGAAATCACCCTAGGCTCCTCATATATAGAACGGATAGGTTCACCCTGCTCCTTGGGTTGTATGTGCTATCTAAAAATCTCATCTTTGCCCTTAACACACTATTGGTTAGCATGGGCATCCGATGTTGATGATGATGATGGTGCGACAGACCACTCGACATCTGATCCTTCCTCGGAGATCTCCTCAGAACTAGGCTTCTCTATAGAGGGAGTCATCTGTGGCATGCTACTCTCACTCTCATCACTACCTTCCTCATCAGACTGGGAATGACTAGCAACCTGATCCTGAGTACGCCCAGCTTTGGCTGCGACTCTGGTCAGTGGTATCCCAGCGGTTGGATCTAGTCTAACATCAATGATCTCTTATGACCCACTAGGCTGAGTGGTCTGCTCGTCACCAGAATGCTCGTCATTTGAAGGCTCATCCCTGTGCATTTCCCACAGAGCCTTAATCTCAGCATGTCTACGTTTCAGGGCCATGATATCAAGAATGAAGATTAACTTAAAGAAGATGAGAGAGAGTGAATGATTAAGAAACCCTATGTTTGGCAGAAATCATGTCGAAAAATGGGTCACAACCACTGGAAATTGAACATAATTTAGAGGGGAAGGGAAAACTTGGTTGATTTTAGTCAAATAGGTTAAATAGGATCAAATTAATTTTGACCCCTCTTTTTTATACTTTTACCGGGTCAGCAGTGTATACTTTGGTTTGGTCTGAACCAACACTAACAACATATGAACCCTTCATGAAAGATCTATCCCATTATCCCCAGGCATAATTAGTCTTGACCACTTGCTTCACACGCTTAACAATCCTTGCAAATGGTTGATATAGAAACATTCCCCCATGATAGTGTCAGCATAGGCTTGACTATTCTCATCAAGGGCACAGCAGAAGATCTCCACCAAGGCATCATCAACTATCTTGTGGTTAGGGACGCTCCTGAGATACTTAGTAAATCGCTCCCAGGTAGTGCTTATCGAATCACTAGGTAGTTGCTCAAAGTTGCTGATCTAGTCCTTCAACTTGAGCTTCTTTGATCTAGGGAAGTACCTCTCCAAGAAAATCTTATGCAAATTTGCCCAACTAGTGATCGAATTCTGTGGGAGCTCAGATAGCCATAATGTAGCATTGCCCGTAAGAGACGAAGGAAATACATGAAGTCCCACAGCATCCATAGACAGATTATACGTCCCCATAACACTCTTGAAAACAAATGCAACATTGTGCAAGTGGCTATGTGGATCTTCTGATGGTAAGCCTGCAAATAGCCCATGATTCTACAGCATCTGAAGTAACCCGCTAAAGACTGTGAACTTTGTGTCTGCCGGTAGTTGTGGCAACATAATAGGTCCTGTCATATCCATAGCCATAAAATTCCACCTATACTGATTCCACTAGTAAGTATTGTCATTGAAATCCCGAGGCTGTGGAACATCAATCAAAAGGAAGTGGGTTCTTATTCCTATCATCATCATTATTACCCTTATTCAAAGCTGCATTTGTCATATTATTGGCATTTTCTTGGGTCATTCTTCTTACAATTCATCGCATCTCTGGATCAAATAGAGTTAAGGGATTGACTTGACTCCTGATGTTGGGCATACACTACTTGTATACCCTGCAAAGGAACAAAAACAAAAACAAAAACAAAAGTAAAACAAAAGAAACTAAGGATTAACACTTGAATTACTTAATGAATCAATCTAAATCTAGTCGTATTCCCTGATAATGGCGCCAAAATCATTGATCACGCCCAAGTTACACCTCCTTTTTAGAAGATAAAGTGGTCGTTGTCGAAATATAAAACATAACCTAGGTTAGGGTCAAACCCTCAGGGAATACATAGACTTATGAGAATTCACAAATAAGCAATCCAAGTAATCAGTACTTAATTCCCCGAGGGGGGTTGCAATAATTGATAAGAAAGTAAACTACTAAATATTATGGGAAAAAATCAATAATAGAGAGCAACTAGGGTATTGTGTTCCCCATGATTCACCAACTTAGTATCACCAGATAACCCAATTCTCAACTTTAGTATAGCATGTAGGACGTTAATTTAAGTTTATCAAGCCCTTTGGTCAAAGGTGAGAGGTGAATTTCACTATGTCACTTGGCTCATCTCCGTAGTGTGCAATACTAACCATTGCCTAAAGTCCCAGTCAACCTCCTCTTAGCCCAATTTGGTTGAGTGTACGAGAACACATCATCGAATCCTATTACTCAATCTTTTTTCCTATTCATTATTGCCTTGGTCCAGTAAGTAACACTAGGCAATGTTGGTCACCACTAGAAAACATGCAAAACAAAGAGAATTGATTAATACATACAAATACACATTCAAAAATTTGTAAATTATCCGGGTCTACTTTGCTAGATCTTCATGGTTCCCACAACCCCAAGTTGTGGATTTAGCTACTTATGCTATGGGTAGATGAAGAAATTATGAATTGAAAAAATATAATTAAACACTTCCCCAATTGAATTGAGAATCAATCAAATCTAAAATTGATTGAGAATCACAAGATTTGAAGATCAAATTAATTCACAAGTGTATTTTCTCAATTTTCTCTCTAAGTATTGTATTTTATCCCTAATTACAATCAAAATGACGGCTCCCTCTAAAAAATGACCTAAACATACTATTTATAGTAATTACAATTAAGTCCTTAATAAAATAGAAAAACTAGTCGACGACTTATATGAAAGGTCTTTACAACTCGTAATGTGATTTACGAGTTGTAATCGGGTTCTCGTAATCAACTTCTGGAATCTTGGACTTCTCTTCTACGAACCATCTTCATGATTGTAAACTGACTTATGACTCTTACTTCAAAATCATAGGCTTCAACTGCTTCAAATTATCCCTCTCTAGAAATCTCCACGAAACCTATCTATACGATTAGTAGAATGTTCGATGAGTCGTATAGAGGTCTCGTATAGCTGATCTTCAGATATCATCCTTCACTGAATGTTATCAAGAAACTACCTCTATAACTCATAGAATACTCTACGACTCATAAAGTGTCTCGCAAATCACCAAAAACTAGAAAACTCTGCAATTTTTCCCCAAGTCATAGACAACCTACTTTCCTGTAAAACTAAACACAAAAACACATAAAAACTATAAATGTCGCATTGGAAACAAATAAAATCCTATGTTTTAGACATCAAAAGAGTTGTATTTTGATAGCACATCATAAGGCGCACGCATTAAGTACTCCAATGGTTGTTTGATCATTTGAAGTGAATAAAGACCCATTCCAACCTCCAGAAGTGAATGAAGAACTTCTTTGTCCTGAAGTACCATATCTAAGTGTTATTGGTGCACTTATGTATCATGTTAATGCAACTAGACTTGCTATAACATTCTCTTGCAATTTTCTAGCAAGATATAGTTCTTCCGCAACACAGAGACATTGGAACGGTGTCAAGCATATTCTGTGATACCTAAAAGGGACTACTGATATGGGTTCTATTTTATACTAGTAAAATTTGTACATATCTTATTGGTTATGGAGATTCAGGTTATTTATTAGACCTATATAAAGTTCAATCTCAAACAGGGTATCTTTTTACATACGAAGGAACTACTCTATCATGGCAATCTATGAAGTAGTCCATTATTTCCACTTCTTCAAATCATGCTGAGATAACAGCAATTCATGAAGCAAGTAGGGAATGAGTATGGTTGAGATTAATAATCTAGTTCATCACAGAGAGGTGTGTCCTAGAGAATGGTGTTAAAGTACTCACTGTCATATTCAAAGACAATGTTGCGTGCATAGCTCAATTAAATGAAGGCTTCATAAAAGGAGATTGAACGAAGCACATTTCACCAAAATTATTCTTCACACATGATCTCCAGAAAATGGTAATATTGAAATACAACAAATACATTCAAGTGATAATCCAGCGGATTTATTCACCAAAGCTTTACCAACCTAAACATTGGAGAGAATGATACATAAAATTGGAATATGAAGGCTCCACCACTTGGATCGTAGTTTTTATCAGGGGGAGTAGGATATGGGCTGTACACTTTTTTCCTTAACCAAGGTTTTATCCCACTGGATTTTCCTGGTAAGGGTTTTAACGAGGCGACTAGCAATGCCCATCAAGTATAACTACAAATGCTTGCTTTCTTACATAGACCTTTAAGGGGGAGTGTGGTGAAATAAATAATTAGATATCCATTTTTCAAGCTTGCCAGGCAAGCTCCCAACATAATCTTGGCAAGAAAGTTTTCACTTATTGTAAATGATAGTTTATCTTCCTTTTTAAGCTACAATTCCCTATATTGTAGTAGTGTCTTTCTTACTTTTATTCGTCTATAGATAGCCTCTTCTCATTGTAAGAAAATGAGGACAGTACGTATGAAATAAAAAGATAAAAAGAATTTTCTAGCTTTCACTTCTTCCTTAGTTTTCTAACTTTCACTTCTTCCTTAGCTTATCCTAGTTAACTTAGATTTATTTTATAATAGATATGCAACAACGCGCCATATATAACTTTATAAAATGGTACTTTACTTTCCTTGGGGAGTTTCTCTAACCAACAACCATCACTATAAGCCTCGTGATGATGCAATGTCTTTCCCATGTTGCCAAAAGCAATCCAACACCTTCACATAGTAAGGGATGGACTTAATTTAATAATTCATCTACTAAGCCTTCTTAGAGGCAAATGAGGAGTTGCTTGAATTACGGTATGATCTAATCCTAAGATGGGTACGTAGTTTATAGAGTTGGAGTTATCTAAACTAACATCTAATGAGTGATCAGTACTTCTCTCAAAATATGCACTATGCTCAATAACTTTGAAGGTGTCCTGCTTTAGGGAAACCTGAAAAGCTGACTTTCTTTAAATTGATCTTTACTTTTACATAACTAATAATATTTTCTCATGACTAATAATGCTTTATTTAAAAGCAACTGTGCTCTTTAATACAAAATAGTATATTTGGAACCATTCAGGCCCTTTTCAAACTCTACTCAATGATATCTGAAAACACTTGACTTTATTTAAACTTTGAAATTCTTGAATAAAGTTGCAAAATATACTTTTCTGAAACTATTCTAAAATAATGCATTTAAAATAAAATATATTTTCTTGAAATTCTTGAACTTACTTCATTCATGAAAATCATGCATATTGAATGATATGACAAGATTTTCAAATATCTTTGACTAGAAAGGGGTCCATGTGGTATGATAAGCATGAACCATCAAGCAAAGATCATTAATGATATGAAGTATCTTGATTTTGATAATAAAATCAAGAACCGACAATAGGAGAATATATAAATGAAAAAACCATGAACTTTGGAGTAAAAATCCAAACTATGATCTTACTAATTGAAGTTGTAGATGTAGCTTGTGGGAATGAACTTAATTCCTCACAATGAGTAGCCTTACATACCTTGAAGAACAAAAGTTCTTGAAGAAGTCTTTGTGCATGGAATTTTATAGCTTAAACTTGAGAAAACTCTTTATCTTGTTCAAAACCCTAGGTTCTTGAAGAGAATTTTGAGCTTGGAGCTTTTAGATTTTTTAAATTTGGAAAAAAATCATTTTTTGAAGTTCTTGCTCTTTGGGAGAAGGAAAGTTAGGTATCTTAAGAGTTACTATACATATAAGAATGTTATTTGGTTATAAAATAGACTTATTAGGTTATAAAATAGACTTAAGAAATTCATTTGAAGGTTAAGGTCAAAAATATCCTTCTAGAAATGTAAGAAGATCAACAAAATTGAAAAAATGACCTTTCATGAATTCTGTTAGCTAAATCGGCAATCTGGAGGTGCTATCGTCGAACCATTAGGTGAATCACCAAATAAGAGATTTAGATTGCCTAACATAACAATTTTTGAAGGTTCTTAGGTACATTAGGAAAGCTCAATAGGCGATACATCGAACCTATTTGGCAAGTCATCAAATAAACTCTCAGTTCGCTTAATTACCTAGTCTGGATATGCTCTAGTAAAATGGCCATAACTTTTTACTACAAATACGAAATGAGGCAAATTTTGTGGAGTTGGAAAGAAAACTCAAAGACCTTTAATTTGATGAATTATAGATCACCTATCTTTATGTGCTGAGAGATATATCCATTTGAAGTTGACATTTATGTGAACTCATGCAAAAACTTAGCCGATAGAAATGTTTTGAACTTGGCTTGATATTTAAGGTTCATTATAACCCTAAACCATATCTAATACACTTCAAATACTTATGAATGGAACTTAACATATATGCACAACTTAGAAGTAATTGAATCACCTAAATTTTATAAAATCTTACATCAAAAATCAGTCGGTAAGGAAGCTTTCAACTCAACTTTCTACTAAAGGATTCTTGTGACCTTAGTTCATGTCCAAATCTATTCTCACACTGGATAATTGTCACAACCCAATCCTTGGTCCTAGTCATAATTGTTGGATGATGTTGTATCTAAAGATTTTATATTCAAGGTACTTACCTGTGTAGGCATGAAATAGATTAACGTAAATACCTTTTCCTTTTTTTTCTACCGTTATATTGTATTTGTTGCCTTGATCCATTCTCCTTCTCTGCTTTTGTCTTCTTGCAAAGGAGACTTTCAAGCCTCCTCCCTCTTCCCTGAGTCTTCCTCTTGTTGAGTTGTTGGATTCCTAAGAAGGTTCTTCTCTTTCGTAACTCTGTTGTGAGGCGCCTCCAAAGTTTGTTGGGACAATTTTAATTAGTATGTCCATGAACACAGCAGGTGGAGCAGAGTATATTGTCTCCTTCATATTTAAGTGGTTGTTTATGATCGATGGCCGATGTAAATGTTCTTCTTTACTGGGTCTCCTATAGTGACTTCCACACATATCCTTGAACAGCATCCTCACAATGCCCCCGAAGTCACCACATCTGTTGTTTAACTAGTTTCACAAGTCTTTTGCCTATTTTGGCAAGAATTGGGTGTTGAGGGAAATTTTCTCAACAATTGCTGCACAGCCCATTTGAACAACTGTTTAGGTGAAGGCTGAGTATATTTTTTGAACAGATTGTTAAAAGTTGTTAAAACAACTTTTGACAAATGATATGTGTTGGCCACCAATCTTTGAAAAAGAAGCCTGCCAACATATCTATAAAAGGAGAAATTACTCCTTAGTTTTAAATCATTCAAAAGAGAGAAAAAATACAAAGAGAGGCACAGAGAGAAAGTGGGTATTTTTCTTCTGTGAGGTATATCATAGACAATAAAATAAAAAAGTCTGTGAAGAAAAAATTGGAGTGTGTGCTTAGGAAATATTTTTCTTAAAAGAAATAGTGTGTTCACTATTTTTGGTAGTTTTCTCTGAGAGTCTATTATTTGTAATAGTAGAAGAAATTGTACACTTATGCCTACTATTTGTAATAGCAGAAGAAATATAGTAGAAGTGTTATTTTGTTGACGTAGCCAAAAAGTTTTGGTGAACCATGTTAAATTTTCTAGTGTCTACTTGTATTTATTTATTCCTCCTAAATTTTATTATTCACTCCGCTGCATGGGCCCCAACAACTGGTATCAGAGCCTGGTTTAGGTTCATGGCAATGGAGGTAAAGACAAGCAAAATAATCAACCTGAACGATTCAAACTACTGTGTCTGGAGGAGCAAAATGAAGGATTTTCTCATGATTATGAAGATGGACTTGCTGGTATTCTCTACCGTCAAACCTGAAAGGATGTTCGAAGATGAGTGGGTGTTTGAGCATGAACAAGTTTGTAGACATATTCGATACTCTGTCGACAACAACGTTTACAATCATATTTGTAACAAAACTTTTTGCTAGAACACTGTGGAACAAGCTGGAGCAATTGTATGCTTCAAAGACCGAAAATAACAAATCATTTTACTTAACTCAGTAGATAGAAGTAAAATGTCAAGAAAATACTTCTGTAGTTGATCACCTAAATAACATAGAAGGAATGGTGGACCAGTTATCGACAATGGGTATAAAGTTTGATGATGAGATAATTGCTCTTATGATTTTAGCTTCTTTACTAAAGTCATGGGAAACCTTGAAAGTTTCTTTGACAAATACTGCACCAAATGGTGT
The DNA here is from genome assembly GCA_011800125.2 of Solanum clarkiae. Taxonomy (NCBI): domain Eukaryota; kingdom Viridiplantae; phylum Streptophyta; class Magnoliopsida; order Solanales; family Solanaceae; genus Solanum; species Solanum clarkiae. The sequence goes on along the minus strand of JAABOM020087945.1, from coordinate 46,640 downwards.
AGTAAACATGGAAGTTGTTAAGAGCAGTATATTAAATGAAGAAATGAGATGTAGATCTCAAAGTTCAACCTCTTTCTCAGAATCAGAAGTTCTGATTACTGAAAAGAGGGGGAGAAGTCAAGTGAAGGGTTCAAGCTCCAGAAACAGGAGTCTAGGAAAGTCAAACAAATATGCAAATGTTGAGTGCCATTACTGCAAGAAGAAAGATCACATCAAGCAATTTTGTTGAAAATTCAAGAGTGACCAGCAAAATAATAGAGACAAGAAGGGAAAGACAAACAGTGATGATAAACAAGAAAATCTTGACGACGAGTTCAACATCAGTTATACAGTGAGATTGTTAGTTAATTAACTCAAGAAACAAGTTGGGTAATTGATAGTGGTGCAACCATTCACGATATACCACACAAAAACCTCTTCTCATCTTACACATATGGAGACCATGGTGTTGTAAAGATGGGAAATGGAAACTGTCAAAAGTTATTGGCAAGGGAGATGTCTGTTTGGAAATGAATAACGGCATGAAACTTCTTCTAAAAGATGTAAGTCACATCCCCAACATGCGCCTAAATTTAATGTCTATAGGCAAGCTTGATGATGAAGGTTTCCAAAATAGTTTTGGAAATGGAAAAGGGAAGCTTACCAAAGGCTCCCTTATCATTGCGAGAGGACACAAACTCTCAAAACTATATGTGATGCAAGCAAAGGTCTCTGATGTATCTATAAATGTAACGGAAAATGAAAATACCGCACATTTATGACATAAGAGACTTTGCCATGCTGGTAAAAAAGGGATGTCTAAATTGGTGAAAGATAAAGTTCTAGCTGATTTAGATCACATATCATTGTGCGAAGATTATCTAGCTGGGAAATAGAACAGAGCCTCTTTTCATAGTTCTCCACCTTCCAGAATGGAGAATGTTTGAGATCTGATTTACTCTGACGTGTGTGGTCCACTACCAAAGTCGCTTGGTAGAGCCAGATATTTTGTGACCTTCATCGATGACCATTCAAGGAAGACCTGGCCTTATACCATTAAGTCCAACGATCAAGTGCTAGGAGTCTTCAAACAATTTCATACCTCAGTTGAGAAAGAAACAAGGAAGAACATCAAGTGTGTCCGCACAGACAATGGCAGAGAGTATATTGGATCATTTCATACTTATTGCAAAAAGCATGGTATTACACATTAAAGGACGCCTCCAAAGACACAACGGTTAAATGGTTTAGCTGAGAGGATGAATCAAACCTTGATAGAAAGAATAAGGTGTTTACTCTTTCATTCAAAGCTAGATAAATCTTTTTGGGGTAAAGCACTACTTACAGTAGTGTATGTACTAAACTGCTAGCCGTGTGCTCCACTTCAATATGAAGTTCCGGAGAAAATTTTGTCAGGCAAGAATGTTTCTTATACACATTTATGAGTATTTGGGTGCAAAGCTTTTGTTCATGTTCCAAAGGATGAAAGGAAAAAACTTGATGTCAAAACACCACTGTGTGTATTTATTGGCTATGCTCAAGATGAATTTGGCTATAGGTTCTATGATCCAATGCACAAGAAGCTGATTAGGAGTCGATATGTTGCCTTTATTGAAGATCAAACTATTAAGGATATAAATAAAGCACACAAAGAAGGCTTTGCTCCTACAGATGATTCAACAAGCTTAAAGTTGAATTCTCCAACAGAAGTACCGACTCAAGTTGAAGATGAGGTTCGTAATGACCATCTGCAAGATGCAGATGATGAAGGTATTCCCTAGGAAGATGAACCAGAAGAAAACAATGTTGATGGTGGTCACATTCAACCACCATTAGCTGGAGAGTCTCCAGTACCCTTAAGAAGATCTAGTAGAAATGTGCAGCCTTCTACTAGGTACCCAGTTGATCAGTTGGTTACACTGACTAACATGGGAGAACCAGAAAGCTTCAGTGAGGCAATGGATGATGAAAACAAGGAAAAATGGATGGAAGCTATGCAAGATGAAATGAAATCCTTCCATGAGAATAAAACGTTTCATCTCGTAAAGTTGCCTAATGGTAAAAGAGCATTGAAGAACAAATGAGTGTTTAGAATCAAACATGAAGAACACAAAGTCCATCCATGCTTTAAAGCGAGATTGGTCATCAAAGGTTTCAATCAAAAAAAGGGCATTGACTTTGACGAGATATTTTCACCTTTTGTGAAAATAACATCTATTTGTACTGTGCTAGGGCTAGCTGCAAGTCTCAATTTGGAAATTGAGAAAATAGATGTGAAGACTGCCTTTCTTCATGGAGATCTAGAAGAAAAAATTTACATGGAACAACCAGAGGGTTTCAAAGTGAAGGGGAAAGAGGATTATGTCTACAGATTGAAGAAAAGTTTATATGGCTTGAAACAGGCACCAAGACATTGGTATAAGAATTTGAGTCTGTTATATGAGAGCAAAGCTTCATGGAAACTATTGCAGATCAATGAGTGTTTATCAATAAATTCTCTGAAGATGATTTTATTATCCTTCTACTCTATGTAGATGATATGCTGATCATTGAAAAAAAATATTTCAAGAATCAACAGTCTAAAGGTACAATTGAGTAAGTCTTTTGTGATGAAAGACTTAGGATCAGCAAAATAAATTCTTTGCATGAGAATTACAAGAGATAGAAGCGTCAGGAAGCTTTGGGTATCTCAAGAGATGTACATTGAAAAAGTACTTTAGAGATTCAATATGGACAAGGCTAAAGCGGTTAGTTGTCCACTTGCTAATCACTTTAAATTGAGTCAGTATGTGCCCTTCTACTGACAAGGAGAACGAAGAAATGGTTAGAATACTATATGCCTCAGCAGTTGGGTGTTTGATGTATGTCATGGTGTGTACACGACCAGATATTGCTCACTCAGTTGGAGTAGTAAGTTGTTTCATTTCAAATCCTCGAAAGGAACATTGGGCAGCTATTAAACAGATTTTTAGCTATCTTCGAGGTACATCCAAAATATGCTTATGTTTTGGAGAGGCAGAACATGTATTAGTTGGATACACAGATGCAAATTTAGCTGGCGATGTTGACTCAAGAAAGTCTACATCAGGTTACCTGATTACATTTGCAGGGAGAGCTGTGTCTTGGCAGTCAAAATTGCAAAAGTGTATTGCATTGTCGTCTACAAAAGAAGAATTTATAGCAGCAACAGAAGCTTGCAAAGAATTGTTATGGATGAAGGAATTTCTTAAAGAACTTGATGTTAAACAAAACAAGTTTGAGATGTTCTGTGACAATGAAAGTGTCATCCATCTTTGCAAGAATGCCTCCTTTCACGTATAATCCAAACATATAGATGTAAGATATCATTGGATAACTGATGCATTGGAGAAGAAGCTACTACAGCTTCAAAAGATCCATATTGATGAAAATGGATCGGATATGATGACAAAGATTCTGCCAGGGGAGAAGTTTGAGTATTGTCGAACACCTTCAGGAATGATAGAACCCTCCATTTGTCGGGAGGGGGAAAATTGTTGAGTGGGTCCCTCCAAATGGAGGGCCCATATGGCAATTTTCTCAACAATTATTGCACAAGCCATTTGAACAATTGTTCAAGTGAAGGCTGTGTATATTTTTTGAACTGATTGTCAAAAGTTGTTAACAAATGATATGTGTTGTCCATCAATCTTTGAAAAAGAAGCCTACCAACATATCTATAAAAGGAGCAATTGCTCCTTAGTTTTAAATCATTCAGAAGAGAGAAAAATACAGAGAGAGCCACAGAGAGAAAGTGAGTATTTTTCTTCTATGATGTATACCATATATTATAAAATAAAATAGTCTGTGAAAAAAATTAGAGTGTGTGCTTAGGAAATATATTTCCTAAAAGAAATAGTGTGTTCATTATATTTGATATTTTTCTCTGAGAGCCTACTATTTGTAATAATAGAAGAAATTGTACATTTGTGCCTACTATTTGTAATAGTAGAAGAAATATAGTAGAAGTGTTCTTTTGTGGACATAGCTCAAAAGTTTTGGGTGGACCATGTTAAATTTTCTGGTGTCTATTTTTATTTGTTTATTCCTCCTAAATTTTATTGTTCACTTCGCTACGTGGGCCCAACATTGGATGGTCGTAGAATCTGGTAGAAAGTTCTGGTAGCCTATTCAGATTGCCGACTTTTATCTCTTTTACTTTCGAGGCCACAAAATTTGGGTACCATATTTCCATCGAAAAGAAAAGAATCCACTAATGATCAATGGACCTTGTTGTAGGCATTGTTTGGAGATTCTCTTCTTCGAAGAATTTAACTATGTAATAGTTGTAACCCAGGTCTATAAGAACAATTTCTTCACTGACTCTCCACATTGTGGTTAGCTTCTTCTTTAGATATAGGTGGCTGATCCTTTTGCTCACATAAAACGAATTTCTTGATCATTATTTCTTCTAATTATTGACAGAGTCAAATTTCCTAACATAAGTCACTCATACATATACATTTGGAAAATACTAGATATGCAAAAAGTTTCATGCTCTTAGAAAAAAAAATCAAACAAAAGAAAATATGAAAAAATTAGTACAGAAGCAATTTTCCTATGAAATATAGTCGTACGTAACAGACCACAATTCTCATCGACTCTTTTTAATATTTAGATAAATAGAGGAAATATGTGAATTTGACACTTTGAGAGTTTTATACTTAAGACTATTAACTTTTCTTGCAGATAGTATCAAAATAGTTGCTGCGGAAAATGGATAGAGAAGATCGAATAAGTTACATGCCAAGAAATGTTATAGATCATATCTTTAAGCTTTTGACTACTGAAGATGCAGCAAGAACTAGTATTTTGTCCACTAGTTGGAGATACAATTGGGCTACGCTTCCAAAGCTGGTGCTGGATCATCACTTCTGTAATAAATTAGCATCAAGATCGATCTCAATGTCTTTGAACATACAATAGACAAGATCCTCTTACAACATATTGGAGATATTGTGAAGTTTTTGATCTCGATAAGTCAGGAGTATAGTTGTCTCTGTGTCCATAAACTGATTTCGTATTTGAGATTCTCAGAGGGTGTTTTCGACCTGAATTCCGATGAACCTACCTGTACGGGCTGTAAATGGGTCTATGACCCATAGACTCGTTCCGCAATCCCTATTAAATTTAATTGAGGATATTTGGTCCTTTTCTATCCTCCTCATGTCTAAACTACGTCATTTTTTTACCTATAGCTACCCCAATAATTGCATATACCCTTGCGATTCACCTCATTCTCAATCCATCTCTCAAAAATTATAAGTCCCCTCAATTTTCTTCTCTCCCAAGGTCTCCTTTTTCATCAAGCTAAGATTTCAAGGATTCAAGTCTTTAATTGTAAGTTTACAACAAGAATTCTATGTAAGGTATGTGAATATTCATCTATGAATTCAAAGGATCGTCAACTTCTTCTACCTATTTCAAGTATGTAATTTATGAATTTTTGATGATTTTTATTCAATTGCATAAATTATGTTTATATCATGTTTATTAACCTAATATGCATGAATTGCTATCAAATATATGATTTCAGTGATTCTTATTAAACTACTCCGACATGCTATATATCTAGAATTCATGAAGTTTGACTATGTGGGACCCTAATTAGCTATGAATTGTTGAAACTTTTCATACAATTGTCATCATGCGTTATTTTCATAATTGAAGTGAATTTCAAGTATATCAAGTCATCGTTTCAAAAAGAATTTTAAGGGAACACTAAGTGTTAAGAAAATACTAGTTTCATAGCAAGAATATGACAAATTTTAAAAGAAACCATAAGTAGTTTTTGGAAGAAAGAAGTCTCAGTTCAATTTTAAAAAAGTATTGTTAAGCACAAGCTCAAAGTATCAAGTCTTTATTTTTTTCCCCTAAAGTAGAACTATTTTCTAAACGATGGAATGTTATTAGTATTAAGCATAAATGCATCATTTTGGAGTATCTAATTATGGCTATGACAAAGATCAACAAGGATTAATTGTATTTGATGGTATATAATTTTATTCTGCAAAAATTATAAATAATTCTTTTGAAGCTTATTTTTTAAAGAGAAAATGGTCAAAAATATCCTTAAATTATTTGACATGGAGCAAATATACCCCTCCATTACATTTTGATTCAAAAATACATCGCATGACTTTCCATGGAACATATTTATTATAAATTAAGATAATAATATAAGTTTATAAGTATTTTTAATAGTTTTTTAACTTATAAGTAAATTATGTTTCTTTAAAAAGTTAAATATTTCTACGAAAACTATAGTTAAGAACATGGCAAAACTTCACCCAAAACTCTATTAAAAGATAAATTGTCAAAAATATTTGAAAATCAATGACCAAACTCTTGTTTAATATGGTATAAAAATAACTACACATAACACACATGAACTTCCTAACTTGAACATTAAATTACTAAAATACTTTGTTTTACTAAACAGTAAAATTATTAAAATATCCTTGATACTAACTTTTAGTCTAATAAACAAATAGATACCTAAATAAAAACCCTTAAATGGGATGTCAGTATTTCTGATTATTATAAACAAACTTGTTTTAACTGCTGCCGAAACAAAATGAATTTTGCTTCCCAAAAATAGTATATTTTATTTTTCTTGTCTCTTAAAATTGAATATTCCATGATCCCATTGAGAATGACATTTCAAGATGTTGTATACCATAGCAAAGTTCTTGATCTTAATACCCATTTTCTTTTCTCCTTAATATCTACCGTTTTTGTTTTAAATGTCCTATTGTTCCTTTATTATCTCTTTGTTTGATCAATTTTTTAGTATTTCCTTCTCTACTACATTTTCGTAGTGTTCATACTGTTACAATTTCATGTATCTGATCTAATCTCTAACAATATCTAATTTTACAAAAATTATTTGTAAGTCCTATGTATATATCTGTAGAAAGCATTCATATGTGTAGAGAAATAATATTTTTCACTTTTTTTATTGTGCTACTTGATAGTTGAAGACAAAAGAACAACTACACAAAAATTATCAAAAAGTAATCGAGAGAGTAACATCTTTATATAGAAACGCGCACAAGAATACAATAGTTATTTGAAATGAGAAGATGATGTCCCAACTTATCTTTACTTCTTTAAAAGATTATGTTAGCTTTATATATTAACGAATAGGAATAGAGCAAGAAAATATTTTAATAGCAAAGAAGAAAAAAAATTTAAAAAGGATATACTAATTTTAATTAGAGAGAGAGTTAATTAAGCCCTCTTAATCAATTTAATTCTTATGCAGTTTATACTTTAAATACTTTTATCGTATTATAAACATAAATAGAATAAGATATACATATTCTACAATATATGTTTGATCAGTTATTTCCAATAGTTGACCAATGCAAAATTCAATATCCAAATTGATTAGTGCAACATTATCGTATACAGCTCCAAAAATAACGATTAAATACACAAGAGAAAAGATAAAGAAAGACAATATTATTTGAAGTGAGTAAGAAAAGTTATAATTTTTGTAAAGGAGGACTTGGAGACACTGTCCATTGCGCCCTTTGTAAATATATCAATCAGAATTTTTTTTTCCTCTCACTTTTTTCTTAACACACTCTCTCTCTTAACTCTCTCTCTCTCTCTCTGACCCCGAGCCCCACCACCAAAACCCGATTCCGACCAGCACCCCACCCCCACCTCACCACCGATGTCACTCCCCACCGTTGTCCCTCTCTCAGGTAAGTCGTCACTCTCCCTCTCTTCTCTTTTTCTATACTTGTTTAGGTTAGTAGTTAGGTTTTTCTTTTTAAATCGATAAATTATTAGGGTTCTGTTCATCTTTTTCACAAGGTACGTGTTAAATTTTGCTCAATTTTTATATTTGTTTGAAAGTAGACGAATTTTTTGCTCAAGTACTCTCTTACGGCTTGAGATAAATATATATTAGTGGAGAAATTGAATTAAAAGAATAGTCCTATTTGGTTTGGTAATGGAATCAATAGCTTTCAGAAAAGATAGGTTCAAGTACGTATGTAAAAGAGGTAATAAAAAAAGTACCAGATAAATTTATTTCCAAAGCCTAGATAGAAAAACACATGAATATATGTTGTATACTTGTATTGAAAAAGTAGAGCGGAATAAAAAGGTGAATATTGTTACTGATATGTTTTTAAAATAAATTCTTCCTTAGTGGAACGTTATATATCATAAGAAAAAAAATACAAGAGGATGGCATGATCCTAACTCAAAATACAATTCAAGGATAGAGATTTTATTCCTCAACAAAGGAGGGTTAGGAGATAACTATTTATAAATTAACTCCCGCACAAATAGAGACAAGTCAGTCAGCTAACAAAAAATTTGCCTCGTCATATTTGAGTCTAATGGAAAACATTTGGTTTTTGTCCAAATGAAAAAGACCCTTTGCCACATTAGAAAGCTGATGGAAGGAGTCGACACAAAGGAAGGTTGTGTCATGATCTGAAATCGACTGTGCTGGAACTTGCCTTAACCATTAAGACAAGTCAGCCTAAAATAATGGTAATACAGGTAAAATAGTAATAAAAAGGAATAGGGTGTAAGTAACATCTCAAATAAATGAAATAAGCGATTATCAAGCCACAATTCTAAAAGACCCTCAAAATCTAGTGTTAGTATATTGGAAATCAAAAGTAGATACAAGACTCAAATGTCTTTGTGTCTCAAACAGAACAAAAACATAATAAAGAACTCGAACAATCCTTGAGAAGACAAGCAGTTACCTCTTAAGATTTCAACAAAAGCTTGGACCACGAATTGAGGGAATGCACTCAAATGGATATGAGCTCGCAACCTACACAGGTGTAGAAGAAAGGAGTGAGTGCTGTGCAATACAGTACTCAATAAGTAAACTACCAAATTTAAAGTAAATTAATGAAGAGAGCATGTACTCCCAACATACAAACCAAACCTCGTCAACTACAACCTATAAGTAAATTAGCCTAACCTATCAGTTTATAATACGCTTAGCACATATCTCAAAATTTTTTCACAAGGCATGTCAGTAACACCAAGTCCATGGTTTAAAAAAATCACTGAAGAGGGGTATTCACAATTTACAATGACAAAATAAAGTGCAAAAATAATGCAATAAAATGTCAAATGACATGATGCACGTCTGTCGTGGGATATACACTTGCTAAAATTCATACTGAAATCTATGGGGGACTAACAAGTCGATGTACCCATAGAAAGAGACCTTGGCCATCAATATACTCATAAAAAAAGACCTCAACCTACATCACAATATCTGTCGAAAAAGACCTTGACACTAGACATCAATCGATAAAGACCTCAACACAAATCATCTGCCGAAAGAGACCTCAGCCACAATATCTAAAAATTAATGCACAAAAGCATACATGTTCTCATAATTCATGAGAATATAATGATGATAATAAGAAATTCAAGTCAAACAAACATGGTAAATCTCTCATTATCGAGGCAATAACATGAGTCAAGTCTTTCACATAAAGAATCGCAAAGATACATGCCATTAAGTTGCTTTTTATTAACCCAGTTTATCTTGCTAGATCAATTAATTGATAATTCAATCCACAGTCGAATTTTTATTACTTCCCGACACACATAATAAGTAAATACAAGCTTCTACATACTCAACTAAGGTTTAAAGATCACTTGCTTTGACTAAATCAACTACTTCAAAACTTGAGCTTTTCTCTTTTGTTGGGCTTCCTGCTCAACAAAGTCTATTCCTATATTAAATCCCTATAAGAATATAAGACTAATGACACCCAATTCCCTAATTTTGGAAATCAAATTCAAAACAAGCTGCAAATTCATTCTCGAGAAAGTAGGCGCAAATTGGAATTTAATTACATAATTACATTCTTCAAAGCATTTAGAAACCAACGGTGCAAATCATTTTAAAATGGAGTTGAAATCAACGCATAATTATCAATTTTCCCAAAATTCATATCCTTGGAAAATTCTATAAAAATTGAAGTACAAAACCAAGAATTAAAAATTTGAATCATGAAATGACTAATGAAAAATGAATATTATAAGTCAAAATCACCAACACAATGGATTTATCTTGAATAATCTCTTTAAAATTGCTTCATAAGAGTTCTCAGAGCTCAAAAATGAAAAACAAGGAAGAAAATACGATTTTAAAAAATTAAAATCTTCTCAGATGACTTGTCCTCTGTGATCACGGTTAGGATTCTGCGAACATTAAGGTCATATAGCCTAATCATTAGCGATTGTGGCCCCCTTTCCCTGCGAACGCTAGAGTCAACCACCCCAACCCTCTGCGATTGTGGTATAGCCTACATGAATGTGGAGGTCTAAGCATGACATCCTTTGCGAATATGGGAAGAAGCTCTATGAACATGAAGGAGGACCCACCAGAACCAGATATCAACAATTTCACACAAGGCACAAAACTCTAAGTGGAAGCTCAAGATTCATTTGGAAATTCGTACACACAAACCATATATAAACATTCCAGACTCAATGAAACTATCGGAATTAAAATTTAAAGGTCTCCTTAATCTGGAATTCTATTAATCACAACTAAACTGTCAAAAAGATGAAAATGCCCCTTAGAACTCCCAAAAAATACACTAAAGCTCTTCCTAGACTTAAAATCATCCCTTGAATCTAATAAAATCATTAGAAATCCATCCGATATCCAAACTCTAAATATTGACCAAAGTCAAACTTTAATTCAAAATAACTTAAACTTCCAACTTAAATCCTCAAATTCGCGAAACAACTCCAAATCAGAGAACTATGACTTTCCTAGACCCCTTCCACTTTGCCATTCAAGATTCGTAGCTCCAGTTGGTACCAAAAACTATTTTTGAACAACTTAAGCTTTTTTGTTGGTCAAGAAAAGAACTTTATTTCCAAAAGTACTAGTTACAGAACCAGAGACTGCTGACCAAGTGCCTCTCAAGTATGAAAACTAGCTGGAGTAGGACTCGCTCTGACATGCCTAAGGAGTCCCAACTCTTAAAAGAGCTAGAAAATGCAATAAGCATCTCATTGAAAAAGAAATCACAAACTGAACAAGAAAAACAGTCAATAAAACAGCAAGGTTGCTACTAAAAGCAATAAGGCATTTTCATGGCATGGGAGCTAACTGTTGAAGCAGTATATACCACTTCTGCTGACTTCTAACTCTTATATGAATATGGACAGCTATTTTCTTGCAGTTTCTATCAACCTCATTGAAATTGATCATGTGAAAAGATCACCCTGAAGTCCTGGTGCTTGCAGAACAGTTTTCCTAGAGTTTATAGTCTTTCTAATCATCCAGATAGCATTCCTATGGATGTTGCAAGTTTCGACAGTCTCCTCTTTCATATTGTACACATTCAACCATTTGTTGTCCTCCTTTTTTAGTATCGCCCATAATTGTTTTGCTACTGCACACTTATTCCAAGTACAAATATTAAGAGCATTTTGCCCTCCTACTGCTTTAGGCACACAAATATTTTTCCAAGAAATCAGTGCTCTTCTGGAAGGGCATATAGAACCTGTCCATAAGAAGACCCTGCAATAACTATTGATCAGTTTCATGATCCTCTTTGGAAGTATGAATATCTGGCCAAATATGTTTGAATACCAAACATAATAGATTTTATCAGTTGATGTCAACTAAACATAGTAGTTTTTCTGTGTAGGATTTTATCAACTAGAGGTAAACATTGGTCCACTGTTAGTTTCTTGGATTAAAGTGGCACTCCAAAGGTAGTGTCCCTTCACAGTAGCCAAGTTGTTGTAATAACTGAGTCTTTGATCCCAGACATAAAGATGGAACTCTTGTCTATATTTGCCTGTAAACCTGAAGCTGCAGACAACTTTTGAAAGGCTCCTTGAGTTAATTCAATAGAAGTAGTACTAGCCTTGCTAAACATCAATAAATCATCAGCAGAACATATGTGCAGTAAACCAAGTTTCTTGCTTCTGGGATGGAACTGGAATTGAGGATTCAAAGTAAGCATAGTTAGTTCCCTATCCATAGCAATTACAAAAAGATAAGGAGACATAGGGTCACCTTCTCTAATTCCTCCAGCAACACATTCCATTACTATTTTCATCCTATTTGTCAAGACCTTTGTAATGATCTTGTATATAGTGTTGCAGCAGGCAATAGGTCTATAATCTTTAACCACGTTAGGGGCATGCACCTTTCGAACAAGAGTTATCGCAGTACAACTGAATGACTTTAGGAGTTTATCTGATTTAAAAAATTCTTGTACAGCCAAGATCACATCTGTTTTTACTATGTTACATTGGCTAGTGTAGAAGCCATCCACTCCTGGTGATTTGTTAATACGCATATCCTGAATTGCATCCATGAATAAGACCATTTATTTGTTGAATAGACAGGCAAGGACCTCTCTTGATAACCTCTAGGTTTGGGCATAGAACTTCATCTGCTGCAAAACCCAACAAGTTGGAAAAGAAATTGAAAAATTCATGCTCAATAGCTCTACTAGACAGATGTGATAGCATTACCACTAGCTATAATCTAAAATATTTAGAGTTGGAATCCCCACAAGCAATCCAGGTAGCTCCAGATTTTTGCCATAGTGCTAGCTGTTCTACTAAGTTCCACCTGTGTATACACTTGTTCTTCTTCTATCAATTGTTGGTTTAGTGGAGTAGTAGCTAGCATGTCCTGTGTAACCTCAATACTGATGTGCAAATTCAATCATTGAAAGCCTCTTTATTTGGGCTCTGGTCTCCAAACAGCCAAGTAGCAATGGTCATGATATATTGGGTGCTTTTCCAGTACATCCCCCTCATTTGCCATACTCAATAGTGATGAACTATGATTACTGTCTTGGATTAACCCAAGAGTTGGGATAGTTGAGATTTGTCTGTTTCAAGCATCTTTTTCACACTGTGGTGGCCTCTGCACTTATCTGGTAGATGCCCAAGTACAAGGCAATATCCAACAGGTTCATGAAAAGTTCCAGATGGTGTCATAGTTTCAATAGATTCAATTAGAGGCTGAGACAGTACATCCACTTAATTCAATGCATACACGGGCATAGGAAAAACCCTCCATACTATCTATGAGCTGGATGTCCAACACCACTGGCAATCTTACTCAATGCTTCACAGGGCCAGTAGATGATTGGTCGACCTGGTAGAGTGATCCAGAGAGGGATAGAGGTAATAAAATTAGGATCAAACTCAAAATCAATCTCCCACAGTTGGATCTCAAAATGGGTTGTAGGTTCATTTTATTATTTGGTGGGGGTAACCTTCGAGTAGTAAAAACCTCCAATCTAAGTGGTCCTTTGCAGTTGTTCCATGATTGTTTTTTCATTCGGCAGCCAAACATCAAACCAGAAGGAAGTGTTGCCATCTCCTAGTACCCATTCTATACTTTTTCTGCAAGTATTCAATCCAAGTGGAAAGTCCTTCTAGATTCTACTATGAGAGCTAGTTGCTTTGGTGTACTCCTCTAGCCTTTCATTTATAGAAGAATATTTATATAGGAGGATAGATGCTCAAAACAGTTTTGGATTTATGAAAGCTTTCCATGCTAATTTTGCTAATAGGGCTGTATTTTTGTGTGAGGTATAATGCAACAAGAATCATAAGCCATAATAATCAAGTTGCATAATCATAATCAATAGACATAAACTCAATATGACATGTATAATCAATGCTTGAATTAAAACATGCATGAAGATAATCAAACTTTCATAATATATTATACGTATATGGGAGGAGACTCTAACCGAAATATAAGACCAAGCGAGCTACTACTTTGAATCCCGATGTTCACTCCACACCGAATAAAGAAGTAGTTTACTTGCCAAGGTAAACCGAGCTTGACCCACATAGTGGGTAACTTTCCTAGATGGGTCCACTAGTAAAAACCCATTTAGGGAAATATTATAAACCTATGGTATCACATAGTTAAGAGGCCAAGACTTTATATAAGGAACCCTTGGATCGAGCCCACACCTTAAGCCTCATTTCGATGCTAAGTCTAGTCTCACGGAATACTTGCAGTAATCATAAGTTTAATACTAACTTGCATAACTTGTAAGAACATGATAACATGGCATGAGTAGCACATTCAAATACTTTCCCCTACACATGTCGTATACCTCGTACTAGAGGGTAAAAACAATGCATAGACTTGCCCTTTCTAGTAGGCATCGCATTACACGTGAGGGTAGAGATTATAATATGCTCGCCCCTTCTAGTGAAAGTTGGTACATGAGGGTAGAATAGTACCATGCTTGCCCATACATGTAGATATTATTTACTCACAAGAGGGTAAAATATAGGATAAGGGCTCAATATTCAACTTGCAAATCATAGAAGCTTTTTATGAGTTTAATACATGTCTGAGAGCCCATAACTTATCATAACATGCTTGTCATGCAATTCATGCAATACTCTTTCGTCAACATAAAAATCCTTGTCAAGTAAATTTAGTCAAGCATGGTGGGTTTGTGCTCATGTACTTAAAATCATGCAATTCAAGAGTATGAGATAAGAGAGAAGTAAAATCAACTCATTTATTCAAATCAACCCACCAATATAATAGAAAAATCCTTGTTTGAGTATCACAAAAGCCCCAACAATATTTTAGCATAAATCATCAATTCTTGAAGAACCCTTATAGAAGACATGTGTACAATGCATAATAATACTATCATAAGTAAGAGTTCATGAATACCTATAACATAATCCATAAATCCATGTAGTTTGTGAAGAAGATTGATTGAACTTGTGGGAATGAAAGTTCCCACAATCAAACCCACATACCTTGATGATAGGATATAGAAAAACCTTGGGAGATGATGAGAAATTCGGAACCCTAGCTTGCACCTTCTTGCTTTAAGCCTTGTAGGAACTTGAGAGTGTTTGAGAGGGTTTAGAAACTTAGGATTTTTTGGAATGAGGAAGCATGAGATGTATTAGTGTTATGTAAACTGATAAGGAACATAGATGGGGTCAAAATGGCGTAGTTTGGACTTAGAAGAAAAAGGAAAGGTCAAATTTACATACCCCTGTTAAAATTCTTGATGGACAAGGCTATGAGACCCCGTGTATGGTCCATAGAGCAATCTACGAGACATAGACGACCTTTCGTAAATTAAAGGTCCTAAAATTTGAGTTACTGGAATATGTCCAGAAACCTCTATTGCAGGATCTACGATTCGAAGAGTGATTTACGAGTCATATGATGAGTTGTAATTTAAACTTTTAGATAAATCTAAGTTTCAACAAGTCTGCCAGATTCTATGAGACCTACTCTATGGGTTGTACTCCAACTTTGAATCATAAACCCCTTCATAAATATCAATAGCTAAATTTTTTTCAAACTTATTTCTTGCATCTCCCCTACCCCATAAGGGGGTGTTACATTATCTCCCCCTTGGGAACATTCATCCTCTAATGTACTAAGGCAAGCTCTAAGGAATGGGTTCATGCACCTCAAGCTTGATCGGAATGGAAAAGATGGGGATATCGCTTCTTCATATCATCTTTGACTTCCCATGTGACACTTTCAACTCGTTGGTTCCTCCAAAGGACTCTGACGGACGCCATATCTTTATTCCTTAACCTCTTCACTTGTTTATCAAGTATTTCCACCAAAACTTCCTCATAAGTCAAATTATCTTCTACATCACCCACAATATCCAAGGGTACTATAGAACTCGGGTCAGCTACACACTTCCTCAACATGGACACATGGAAGACCAGATGAACCATGCTCATATTCGAGGGCAACTCTAATTCATAGGCAACCTTACTGATCTTCTTCATAATTCTATAGGGCCCCACAAATTGTGGGCTCAACTTCCCTTTCTTGCCAAACTGGACAACACCCTTCATGGGTGAGACCTTCAAATACATCCAATCGCCAACATCAAACTCAAGATCTCTCCTTCTTATGTCAGAGTAGGACTTTTGCCTACTTTGAGTCATCTTCAATCTCTCCTTTATCAACCTCACTCTTTCCAAAGTATCCATGACCAAGTTCGGACCCAATAATCCATTTTCCCCCACATAGAACCATCCAATTGGGGATTTACATTGCCTACCATATTGGGCTTCAAAGGGAGCCATTCCAATGCTAGAATGATAGCTATTACTGTAAGCAAATTCAACGAGTGGAAGATATTCATCCCAACCACCTTTGAACTCCAAACACAAGCTCTAAGAATATCCTCAAAAGTTTGAATTGTCCTCTCGGCTTGGCTGTCCGTTTGAGGTTGAAAGGCCATACTAAGCTTGACTTTGGTACCGAGACCCTTTTGGAAGGAACTCTAAAAGTGTGAAGTCAATTGAGAACCATAATCCGAAATAATAGACAATGATACCCCTTGCAACTTGACCAACTCATGAATATATATCTTGGCATAATCTTCGGTACCATAAGTTCTCTTAATCGGTATAAAAGGGGCCGATTTTATCATCCTATCACCTACAATCCAAATAGAATCAAAATGCTTTCTAGTCTTTGGTAACCCAATCACAAAATCCATATTGATCTCTTCCCACTTCTATTTATGAATTTCTATGTCTTGACCTAGACCACCCGGCCTTTGGTGTTCGGCTTTGACGTTTTGGCAATTGTTACAACCGTTACGAACCTAGAAATATCTCTTTTCATACTACCCCACCAATAAACCTCCCTCAAGTCTCTATATATTTTTGTAGAGCTAAGATGAATAGAGTAGGACGAATTATAGGCCTCTTGCAAAATCAAATCTCTTATCCCATCAACACTAGGCACATACAACCTACCTTGGTATCTAAAGACACCATCTCTCCCTTGGGAGAAAACCTCCACTCTACCATCTTTCACCAAAGCTTTCAACTCTAGCAAGGCGGGGTCAAGGTCTTGTTTGGACTTGACCTCTTCAATCAAAGAAGATTTGGAGCCATCAAATACCACCACACCTCCCTTTTCAACTTCATCCAACCTAACTCCCAACCTAGCTAACCGGTGAACTTCTCTCACCACCTCCTTATTACTATCATCAATATGAGCTACACTTCCCATGGACATTGTATTTAGAGCATCAGGCACAACATAATCTTGCTGGGATGATAGTGCATACTCATGTCATAGTTATTGAGGAGTTCTAACCATCTTCTTTGCCTCAAATTGAAATCCCTTTGGGTGAACACATATTGGAGACTCTTGTGGTCGGTGAACATATCTACATGGACCCCATACTAGTATGATGCCATATTTTTAAAGCAAATATCACAACCACTAACTCAAGGTCATGGGTGGGATAATTACGATTATGCACCTTCAATTGTCGAGAAGCATATGCTATGACCTTACCACTTTGCATCAATACACATCCCAAACTAACCCTTGAAGCATCACAATAGACCACCAATCCTTCTAACCCTTTTTGTAGAGCCAAAATAGGGGCGGATGTAAGCTTGTCTTTCAAGGTTTGAAAACTTCCTTCACATTCATCTGTCCACACAAATTTTGCCTTCTTTTGAGTCAATTTCGTCAAAGGGGAAGCGATTGAGGAAAAACCATCCACGAAACTCCGATAATACCCCATTAAGCCCAAGAAACCCCTAATATATGTGGGAGTCAAGGGCCTAGGCCAATTCTTTATCACCTCTGTTTTCTTAGGGCCTACTTTGGTTTCACCACCCAACACTACATGCCCTAGGAATATGACTTCCTTTAACCAAAATTCACACTTATCAAATTTAGCATACAACTTCTTAGCCCTCAATGTTTGCAACACTACCCTCAAATGTTCCACATGCTCTTCTTTACTCCGAGAGTAAATTAATATGTCATCTATGAAGATCACCACGAACATACCAAGATAGGGTTTAAAGACCTTATTCATAAGATCCATAAATATTACTGGTGCATTTGTCAGGCCAAATGATATTACCACAAATTCAAAATGCCTATATTTTTTCCAAAAAGCTATCTTAGGAACGTCACACTCTATTTCCCTCATTTGGTGGTACCCAGATCGAAGATCAATCTTAGGAAAATGACTAGACCCTTGAAGTCGATCAAATAAGTCATCTATCCTTGGCAAAGGATACTTGTTCTTTATTGTGACCTTATTAAGTCAACGGTAGTCGATGTACATTCTAAGTGATCCATCTTTCTTCTTTACAAACAACATCGGTGCACCCCATGATGACTTACTAGGCCTTATAAACTCCTCCAATAAATCCTTCAATTGGTCCTTTAGCTCCTTTAACTCCACCAGGCCCATACGGTAAGGAGGAATGAAAATGGATTGAGTATTTGGGAGGAGATCGATACCTAAATATATCTCCCTTATGGAAGGGACACCAGGAAGTTCATCGGGAAAAATATCAAGAAACTCATTGACAACTGGAACCAACTCAATAGGAGGGACTTTAGACTTAAAATCCCAATCCCTTATAAGATGATAAATGCAACCCTTAATAATTAATTTCTGGGCCTTAAGACAAGAAATGAATCTACCCTTGACCGATGGATTATGACCTTCACACTCGAAGATGGGCTCATTAGGAAATTGGAACTTAACCCTATGAGTTCTATAATCAATGGAAACATGATATACATATCACCAATCCATCCCAAGAATGACATCAAAATCCACTATATCAAGTTCAACAAAATCACAAAGCAACACTTTATGCAATATAACTATGGAGTAACCCTTATAGACTCTCTTAGCAACAATGGACTCACCAACGGGGGTAGATACCTCAAAAGGTTCATTCAACAATTCAGGACATATATGAAGCTGGTTATTAGTGATAAAATGAGTAATGAAAGAGAGAGTAGCACTTGGATCCAATAAATTATACATATCATAATCATAAACCTTTAACATACAGGTAACAACATCGGACACCTCCTCCGCTCCTTGCCTTTCTTGAAGGGTATAGAATCGATTGTGACAAGGAACACCCTCTTGTTAGTCGCCTTGTTCCCCTTGATCAACATGAGCACCTTGTCCTTGAGGAAGAGAATCCTTACCCTTGTTTTGAGCATAGGGGCAATCAACAATCTTGTGGCCTATACTTCCACACCCATACCAAGCATTCAAATCGCTCTAGCATTTGCCTCCATGGTTTCTTCCACATTTCGGGCACCTCGGAAGAATCATACCACCAATGCCACCTTGAACCTTATGGTTAGGCACCCTATCATTAGCAAACCTTTTGTTTTGAGAATTGAAGGATCCTTGGCCTTGGAGTTTGTAACCTTATTGGCAATGCCCACCCTTAGCACCTTGGAAGCCACCATCATATCGAGCCCTCTTGGACTCACCACTCCTTCTCTTCCAAAGCTTCTCCCTTTTAAGTTGCTCAGCATAATCATGAACGGAGACAAGTCCATATCACCTACAAGCATGTCAGTGCGATATTCTTCATTAACTAAGTTGAATACCCCCGACACTAACTTGTTTATCCTTGCCCTAGAGTCGGTAACCAAGTGAGGAGCATAATTTGAGAGCTTGTTAAACTTGAGAGAATACTCCCTCACACTTTTGGAGCCCTGCTTAAGGTTCATGAACTCCATGGTCTTGGCTTCTCTCAATTTAGTAGGGAAGAATTAGTTGAGGAAGGAAGACTTAAACTCCTCCCATGAGATGGGATCATCATTCCTTATCTTATGTTTCCATTGAGTAAACCAAACTTATGAAACACCCTTGAGCTGGTAAGCCGCAAGTTCTACCTTATCCTCTAAAGCCACCCCCATAATAGCAAGCACTTTGTATGCCTCATCAATGAATTCTTGGGGGTCCTCCTCTGTCTTGGAGCCATGAAACTCTGTAGGGTTCATCATTGCAAAATCTCTAACTCTTCAAGCCGGGGTGGGAGCATGAGGAGCTTCGGCTCCTTGGTTCAATTGGTTGGTCATGTCTTATGCCAACATGGAGATGAAATTCTGGTATTCGACGTGGGTAACCCCTTCCTTTTGGGGAGCTTGAGGAGCTGGACCCTCTTTGGATGAGGGATCTCTTTGAGCCACTCTACTTGGTTGCGTCATGATCTATAAGAGCAAAAACCACCCATTAGGGAAGGAAACCTTATTTTAAATCTATCGCATGATATAGATGATGAAGAAATGAACCACTTCCTAAAACACCTCATAGCCTCCCATTCATAGTTGTGGCACACTTCACAACCATGAATAGACTCTACTTGACATGGTATGTTTGATTTTCTGAGGACCATTTATAAACCTAGTGCTCTGATACCAACCTTGTCACAACCCAATCCTAAGGCCTAGACATGACACGACGAATGGGGACAAAAAGGGATCTCCAATCAAGCCTCTTAAGCATAATGGCACATCATTGGTTTAGCGGAAACATGAAAGAGAAAGGAACACATACCACACAGTATCTAAAAGAAATAGGACTATGAGAAATCTTCACCATACGTAAGCATAGTTAGAGTCAAGCTCCATACAAAGCATCCATCCAACAATACCTCTAGTGTGAGTGGAACGGGGGCCAAGACATCTCCCGGGCACCTCCTCAAAAGATAAAAGAAAGTCTAAATAGATAAGTCTTAACAAAAGTATGAAAGTAAAGTGGATGTTGTCCCCTAAGTGGAGGACTCACCAATAGTAATCTTTGACGATCCGGCTAACTACGTGGAGGAGGAGGATGAATAGGAGCTCCGATCCCTACATGGTAAGATCATGTAGGTAAAAGTATGTGTTAGTACTTGAAATGTACTAAGTATGCGGGGTGTAATGCAACAAGAATCATAAGCCATTATAATCAAGATGCATAATTATAATCAATAGACATAAGCTAAATATAACATATATAATCAATGCTTGAATTAAAACATGTATAAAGATAAACAAACTTGCATAATATTATATCATACATATGTGGGAGGAGATTCTAACTGACATATAAGACCAAGCGAGCTACTACTAGGGATCCCGATGTTCACTCCACACCAAATAAATGAGTGGTTTACTTGCCAAGGTAAACCGAGCTTGCCCCATATAGTGGGTAACTTGCCTAGATGGACCACTAGTAAAAGCCCATTTAGAGAAATAATATATAAATCTTGGTGGCACATAGTTAAAAGGACAAAACTTTATACAAGGACCCCTTGGATTGAGCCCCCACCTTAAGCCTCATTTTGGTGCTAAGTCTACTCTCATAGAACACTTTGCGGTAATCATAAGTGTAATCCTAACTTGCATAACTTGTAAGAATATGATAATATGCTATGAGTAGCTCATTAAAATACTTTCCGCTACACATGGTGTATATCTTGTACTAAAAGGTAAAAACAATGCATAGATATGCCCCTTTTAGTAGGCATCACATTACACATAAGGGGAGAGATTAAAATATGCTTTCCCCTTCTAGTGAGAGTTGGTACATGAGGGTAAAATAGTACCATGCTTTCCCCTACATGTAGATATTATTTACTCACAAGAGGGTAAAATATAGGATAAGGGCTCAATATTCAACTTGCAAACCATAGAAGCTTTTCATGAGCTTAATACATGTCTGAGAGCCCATAACTTATCATAATATGCTTGTCATGTAATTCATGCAATACTCTTTCATCAACATAAAAATCCTTGTCAAGTAAATTTATTCAGGCATGGTGGGTTTGTGCTCATGTACTTAAAATCATGCAATTCAAGAGTATGAGACAAGAGAGAAGTAAAATCAACTCATTTAAAGTTATTCAAATCAACCCACCAATATAATAGCAAAATCCTTATTCGAGTATCATAAAAGCCCCAACAATATTTTAGCATAAATCATCAATTCTTGAAGAACCCTTATAGAAGACATGTGTACAATGCATAA
>JAABOM020087945.1:0-24719 GCA_011800125.2 Solanum clarkiae | reverse complement strand
TAATACTATCATAAGTAAGAGTTCATGAATATCCATAACATAATCCATAAATCTATGTAGTTTGTGAAGAAAATTTATTGAAATTGTGGGAATGAAAGTTCCCACAATCAAACCCACATACCTTGATTATAGGATACAAGAAAACCTTGGGAGATGATGAGGAATTCGGATCCCTAGCTTGCACCTTCTTGCTTTAAGCCTTGTAGGAACTTGAGAGTGTTTGAGAGGGTTTAGAGACTTAGGGTTTTTTGGATTGAGGAATAATAAGATGTATTAGGGTTATGTAAATTGATAAGGAACATAGATAGGGTGAAAACGATGTAGTTTAGAATTAGAAGAAAGAGGAAAGGTTAAATTTACCCCTATTAAAATCCTGACCGGATAGAGGGTCTCTACGGGCGGTGGAGAAATCTACGAGCCGTAGACGACCTTTCGTAAGGGTCCTAAAGTTTGAGTTACTAGAATTTATTACAAAACCCCTATTGTAGGATCTACAACTCGTAGAGTGATTTGCGAGTCTTATGATGAGTCATAATTCAAAATTTTAGAGAGATTCAAGTTTTACCAAGTCTGCCAGATTCTATGGGACCTACTTTATGGGTCGTACTCTGACTTACAATTCGTAAACCCCTTTGTAAATATCAACCACCAAATTTTTCTCAAACTTATTTCTTGCATCTGTCTATATCCCATAAGTGGAGTCTTACAACCATATGCTCCAAATGATGTTGTGTTGGATTTGGTCAATTTTTTTGTCATAGTATTTGGAAGATTTGTGAATTGCATTATATGGGTTGGAATATTAGTTGGACAGGATTTTGCCAGAGTAGTTCATCCAACAATACTTTCCAAAGTAATTCTTTCATAGGTTATTTGGAAGCCAAGATATTTTCCAAAGTGACTTCCACTCTTTATTCTTAGTTCTTTTGATATTGTGTTCCTAGTATCCTTTCGGAAATTTCTAGAAAAGATTAGCTTAGATTTATTTGTGCTAACTACTTGCCCGGAGGATTCACAGAAACCTTTTACTACTTCTTGGATACACACCCAATTTGAAATATTTTCTTTACTCATAAGGACTAGGTCATCCACGAAGAAAAGGTGTGAGATTGTAGGACCTCTACAGCAGATTTTCACTAGAGTGCAATTTTTTAATTGAACTTCTTGATAGACTCTTCTCGATAGTACTTCCGTGCAGAGAATGAATACATATGGTGACATGCAGTATCCTTGCCTTATCCTACTATTCGATTTTAGGATATTATAGACATGAAGGCAATTCACATACATATACAAACCAATAATCAACCTTGTACCCTCTTACTTATCACAAGTCTAGAACTTCTAATAGGCCAACAATCTTTACATATAAATTTAGAGGTTCACACCAACTTTACCAGCACAAAGTTCTAAGGCTAATAATTTAGACTAGACCATTAGTGTCTGTGCTAGACTAATACCAATCCACCTAGCACATTCTTGTCCCACAATTTCTTACTACATAATTAGTTATCTCTACTTCATAATTGAAGTCCTAGGCAGGATTCCTCCCATCAATATATAATTTTATGGTGAACGTGAAATAAATTCATGGTGATAATCTTATGTAATGAACCTGTTTGATATACTTATGACTTCAAGTGTGGTAGTTTTCATTATGATTGTGATTATGCATGTTGTTTTTGATTGTTGATTAGCTCGAGTATCATGCCTGGTATAAGATAACCTCACTTGGTACAGGTACCATACCTGGTACATGATTACCCTTGGTTGGTTTGGGTACCATGCCTGACACATGATATCACTCGATTGGCTTGAGTAAAGAGTTTGTTTCTCTTACAATCATCTCTATTCATTTGCTTGGGCATCATTTCAGACTATCGAGTAAAATCTTTCACTTTTGCTCTGTTGTTCATGCTATTTCCAATAAGGATTGAGTAAGCATAGATGAAGTATCCCTCTTGCTCTCTTTTTTTCCTTCTAGACTTTGACCATATCAGAGCAACTACTATCATGGCTTAGTCTTACTTTTAAAGGCTAGGGTTTGATCCACGTTATCGGAATGTTATATTGATAAATATTGGCCTCAATTTCTTTGCATGTGCTCCTCTAAGTTCCCCTAATATCAATTTTATCAAAATGCTTGTGAGTCTCCTGTAAGATAAAATTAATGATATTAGTGTTGGTTCTATACAATGAGCGTCTAATTCCTTCAAACATATTAAAATGTCTTACTTCCAGAGTTCCTAACAAATAACTTAAGGTTTTTAATTTTTAGCAAAGAAGTTGGTGATGTGATTGGTGTATTTTGTCTGAAAATACAACAACTTCTTCGCTAAAAATACACCAATCACATCACCAAATTCTTCACCAAAAAAATCTTAAGTTATTTGTTAGGAACTCCAAAGTAAGATATTTTAATATGTTCAAAGGAATTAGACCCTCATTGTATAGAACCAATACTAATATCATTAATTTTATCTTGAGGTGACTCGCAAGCATTTTGATAAAATTAATATTGGGGGAACTTAGAGCAGCATATGCAAAGAAATTGAAGACAATATTTATCAAATTGACAACATTCTGAAAACATGGATTAAACCCTAGCCTTTAGAAGTAAGACTAAATAATGATGGTAGTTGCTCCAATGGTCAAAGTCGAGAAAGGAAAAAAGGGACCAAGAGGGATACTTCATCTATGCCTACTAAATTCTTATTGAAAATAACAGAAACAACAGAGCAGAAGCAAAACATTTTACTCAATAGTCTGAAATAGTGCCCAAGCAAATGAGTGGAGATGGCAATAAGAGAAACAGACTCCTTACTCGAGCCAACCAAGTGATATCATGTATCAGGCATGGTATCCGAACCAACCAAGGGTAATCATGTACCAGGCATGGTACCTATACCAAATAAGGTTATATTATACCATGTATGGTACTCGAGCTAACCAGCAATCACAAACAGGATGAATAATCACAATCATAATGAAACAACCACACTTGAAGTCATAAGTATATCAAACAGGTTCATTTCATAAGATTATCACCATGATGTGATGGGAACAGGGGATGCTCATAAAGCGGATGCTCATCATGATTCAAGTGTAATTTTTATCTTTCGACGATGAATGGTGGCAAAAGGCTTGAATCGTGTGGGTTGTAGCTTCCTCGTACTAGAATCCCTTTTCTCCCTTCTTCCTAGGCTAGAGCACCTTCTAAAGGTTATTGGGGTGACTCTCATCTATTTTCAGCATTCCAAGGAAAATAGGGGAAATAAAAATTTGTGTATTTTGATTCTAAGTAGTCGACCCACAATAGCGGGTTCCATCCCACAATTGCGGCACCATTGTGGCGGGAATATTCCTGCTATGCGGGATGATGCTAGTGCATGAAAACGCTTGAACTCGTAAGGTTTGTCCAGCTAAATAACAATGGTTCGGGTCGTTACAGTTGGACTGGCAAGGCCTGATTCTCTCCATGAAAGGCCTAAGTCGTTTAGAGATAATCTTCGTTATAACTTTGTATGTGATCTGAAAAGGCTTATGGGTCTAAAATCTTTTAGGTTATTGTCATTTTTCTTTTTTGGAACTAGACAGATATGGGTTTCATTTATTCCAGCAGGAATGTGCTCTTATAAGAAGGAATTTTTGCATAAAGATATGAAAGAACTACCTATAATGTTTCAATATTTTTGGTAAATGAAAGGATGTAGGCCATTAGGTCCCGGGGCTGTTAAGGGTTGAAAAGAAAAGATATGATTACAAAGGTTATCAAGGGGTGATGAAAAAATTTTTGATGACATTTGTTTTGTGTTGAACAAGTCTTTGAAGTAAATATAGGTGGCAACTGTTTGCCATTTTTTTTATTATAAATCCGTTCCCCTTCATTAGAAAATAGCACTAAGGTTCAGTTTCTTTCTTCTCCTGTTTAGAGTGGTTGTATGGAAAAAATTAAAGCTAGTGCTTGCATTTCCCCTATTTTGCTAATTAACTTACTCTAGACTTTAATTTCCAGAATTTTCTTCAATTAAAAGGAGAAAATTTTACTCAATAATAAGGTTTTCTTCAAGCTTTGTTAGGAAGATGCTATGTGCATCATTAGGAGATTTCTGAAAATCTCCTATAAAAGATGTTTCCAAAAGAAATATATTTCCACTCCGTTACCTTCTTTTGAAAGATGGGTATTGCTTCGAGGATGCTACCTACTCTATCCCATGAGTCACTAATGCTGTTGGTAAGGTCTAGTTGGTGGTCCATATAGTTTCAAGTTTGATGAGTTTGTCACGAGTATGGGGCGCGAGTGGGAGCAGAGATAGGAGAAGAGGAAGGTGGTGAGAATGGGTGCGTGGTAAGAGTAGTACTTCGGTGTCTAGGAATTTATGAATCCAGTTACGTTTGCAAAGAATCTGTTAGGTCCTTCATACATTAGTTGTGATATATTTTTGAAGCATTTATTTAGCCACGTGAATCGGCTTTACTTAAAACCCATGTCAATTAGTTCACAATACTTAAACTGTTTCCCATAATTCCCTTGTTCGACCCTTATTTATAGGCTTGCCTTTGTTTTCATCCGCCATTCTTAGGAGTCTGTTAAAATCCTCTCCTAGTAGCCAGTTTCCACCAAATATTTATATAAAGTTTTAAGTGTCATACCCCGAGCTTACACCATAATGTGGCCGACACTTGAAAGTTAGTGTTAGTCTCAAACAAACCCTTAGCCTGGTTGACTACTGCATGAAAGACTAAACATACATGCGAAAGCTTTATAAAGTAGTAGTTATCTATGTCATACCTCAGGAGGGTACCTTTGGGGTGACTAACACTTGAAGAACCATTGTTGATTCTCCAAGAGAACCACCTGACCTCATCGCTACATCTTACTCGACAGCGGAAGAAATACTTATATAAAAAGACATCAATTAGGCAACCAAATAAAACTTTGATAAAATAACCTCCAATGATCAAGTTTGGAAAAGTAAAAGAAATCATCAACCTCTACTCAATATCTATGAAGCTCTACTATCATCTAGAAGGTGCCAAGACAAACCCTGGGTGTCACGCCCAAAGTCCGATTAAGCGGACTTCCACCCATTGCCAATAAGCCCGGGAGAACCAACCTGTATCCATGCTCTTCCTATACATATTATAAGGGATTTCAACATTCAACATGCCTTTAAGAAAGTAAACGGTAATAACAAACCAAAAGAAAATGCATATGGCTAGGCTGTTGGGGCTACAGTGTCTAAAGTACGAGACATGACGACACTTCAATTTACATAGTTTACAAAGCCTCTAGATAAGGAAAAGTATCTGATTAGGGTTGGGACAGGCCCCACCTCGACTAACTATACAGGAAAAAAATATAAGCTCTAGATGCACAAAGCTCCGAAGCAACCTGGAGCTTGGTAACAGTAATTGGATATCCTATACTCCTACTTGGGAGATCTACTAGCACCTGTACCTGCAGTATGAAATGCAGGTCCCCGTAAGGGATGTCAGTACGAGATAATGTACTGAATATGTAAGGTAGGAAATACTATATATGAAGTAACAACTCAAATGAAACTATGCACTGGTGTAGGATAAGAGACCACCTGTAGTTATAATGTGGGATCATGTACTTTATGTTCTTTTTATTACTTTACTGTATAATCTGTGCACAACAAGTAATACAAATGACCAGCTGATCAGTGGTAAATCTAAATCGAGATCGCCCTGGCTAGGCTTTTCCTCACCCCTTGGGCTACCCCCCATGATAGGATCGACCTTGGCTAGGTAATTCTTCCACTCCTAAGGTTACCACCCGTCAATAAGCAATATACTTTACCTTTCAATTACCTTTGAGATGATTCTTTTGATGGTCACAATATTGGAGCTGTAGGGTTGTAGATACATCATATGACATGTAAATAATCACAAGAGAAAACACCATAATGAAAGGAGTAGGTTACACAATAGTGAAATGCATAGGAGGTAGAACAACACATGAATCTTATTTAGTAGAACGAACTCGTGTATCTTGGTATCCAAGTATGTATGCAAATTTGAAGGTGGCTATGTATAGGAGCATATGAACATGTGAAAGAGTCGAGACATGGTTAATAGTTGTGTCGGAGTTGGTAAGTGCCTTTATGTTCCAAGGAGGGATCTATGTTTCATGCCAAATAATACGAAATCAAGTAGCCTTACATACCTCGTTGTATGACCTCGTTACTACCTTGGAGTGACCGCTTTTTCCCTCAAATATTTATCTACAATATATCAGGAAATAAGACTAGTATTAGTAGCAAATAAATACTTCTTGGCAGCCCAATAGTCATGAAGGTCGTGAGGCAATAGTTCTATCCATCAGCCCACAAGTTCCAATCAAAATCACACTTAAGATAGCACAATAAAACTCATTTTTAAATGAAACAAAATCAGGGTAGCAACCTTAGATTAATATCTATAACTTAAACCAAATTAAGAACATCAACTTATCTTCATAATACATCCCATAAACTATAGAGAAGTCACTAAAAAAAGGGCAAATGTGCAGCAACTTTCTAAACACATGTTGTCCGACCTTTGTTCACAAGCATAACTAGCATATGTTTCTTATTTTTCATGGGATAAGTATAACAAATACATGGATATTTTCACTTACCTTAGCCTTCAAGATTCAAGTTTCCTTCAAGAACCCTAGAGGGTTGTATTGGATGCCTTTTGAAGTGAAGTAAAGAGAAAAAAAGAGTCTTTAGAAAAGCTGAAAATTATTCCAAAGTGAAATGATTTAAGGGGATGTTTTTGAGCCCTTTTAAAAGGTCTCTTTGGCCGAATTTCTCTTGAGCTTTTGAACACATATTAACACATATTAATGAGCTAGTGATGCAGCAGCTTGGCCCTCACTCTTGGGCCTAAATGTGTCTTAAAGTTGATGGGCCTTGGCTGCCCATTTTCCATATTCCTCTTCACTTAGTTTGGTCCCAATTAGTCAAGTGGGTTTTGATGTACTTGGACCCTTTTATTATTCATTTTGGGCTTTAAGTACTATACATTTACGATGGTAAAACACGAGCTAAAGTTACACTCTTAACACAGACTTTATTCATTATCAGACTTGGATAAATTCGACGTCGGGCCTCATCCCCGTTTAGCTAGCAAATTTAAGCTAAGCAAGTAGGTGATTCATCTGCTAGCTTCTTGAGTCCTACAAGAACCTCAATTCTCTCACTTTATTTAGGGCTGTGATCTCCTCAATTTGACATAAAACTTGTATGCAATCGATCCTCTTAAGCGTTATACGTACATATTGCCCTCTAACATGAGATTCAAGCACTTTTTAAAAATTGGCACTAATTTGAAAAGCCATATCATGTTTCATTTGCATAGTACTAGTATTGTAAGATGTGAGGTGTTACTCTGGGCTACCTCAACAGAATAATGCTAATACTCAAATAGAAGAAGGAAAGAAAGGCTCCTCAGAAAAGCAAGGAGGGCTCACCAAACACTGAGAACAATGGAACCGAACCTCAACGTTGCACCTGCTGAAGTCATCTATCGCATGTATCTGCATCACTAATGATGTAGGCCCAAACAAACATCTGTACGTAGAATTTACTGGTATGTAAAATGGCTCAAGGAAATAGATACAGCTCAGACTCAAACAATCAACTCGGCTCAGGACTCAACTCATTGTCTCTTAACTCAACTTAATAAATAATGAATGTTTAAGGTGTTGAAATCATGCTTTACATTAGACTCAATGTTTTATGCAACACAGTATTAAATATAATATGCTCAATTAAGTATTGCTTGAAAGTTTCTTTAACCGATATAACTCCCACCACCAAGAGTTGGTGATACACAACGATGCCGACAGCATTGCCATGTCCGTCCTAAACTTTCCAACGTAGAGGACGCCAACCTCTCTCTCTCAGATCCAAAGAAAATGTTCCCATTTTGGGACATGAGTTTCCAGAGTTAACTGCACAACTATCCTATGCTAGCAACATAGTTCTGGGGTGTTATCCTCTCACTCGCTCGGTGCTATACTCCTTCCAAGACTAAAACATGCTCATGAAAATCAACTCAAACTCATCTCTTTGACTCATCTCAAATAGCTCAACTAAATTCTCAATAACTCTACCATTTAGAATCATCACTTATGTTATGCAATTCAAGACTTTTGCTCACATCACACAGGAATCAGACTCATACGGTCATTCAATCTCATACCATTCATGCTCAACTAATAAACATGTAAGATGCTCATCTCATGCACATGCAAGAACAAAAATATGCACACACTGCTCATGCTCAACATGCTTCGGGTGCTCAACTTAGATAATGGATTCATATTCCCAAGTTAAACAATACGCAAAACATCATCAAAAATGAAAATAGGGTTCATGCTATCACGAACAACTTCCACTAGTATCTCAATATCATTATAATAGCAACGCACTGCATCAACTCATTCACCTAAGATCACGAGAACTCAAAGTAATGTAAGAAATTCAAAGTTAAAATTTACAGGATTTACACTACTCATTCGCATGCATGAATCGACTCAAGATTACAAAAGGGCACATGGAAAGACTCATCCCTACGTTTTAGGAAGCCTTACATACCTAGAAATTTGAAGAACGGTCAATCCTCTGTCAATTCTCGCGTTTGAACTTGAAACTCTCGCTTTTCTCCCTTCTCGAGTACTCTCAAGAATTTCTAAGTGTGTATTAAGGAATAATACACTTAAGGTTGTGTTATAGGACCAAAATTAAGTCCAAAACATCATGGAATTTGACTAGAAGGGATAAAAATAGACAAAAATACTCTTCTTAAAAGTTGCCGACAGGAACCACGAGATCCTGTCTATGGGTTGTGGTTCCTTTTACAGATCATATGTGACCTTTCATAGGTGTGGTGTCTAAAAGTTTGAGTCAGTATAATTTGACATGGAATGTATGAGACCTCTTTTACGAGCCGTAATTCGGTTTAAGGGTTGTTTGACAACTCATAACTCAAGATCCTGAAAAGTTGATTTTTGATCCAATAAGCTACGAAACCTAATCTACGGGTAGTGGATTCAAGTACCAGCCATATGTTGTCTCGTGCATGGGCCTCAGACTTAGAAAAATTTCACCAAGTCACTTGGGTATCTACGAGGCCTTATCTACGGGCCCTAGATGACCTTCGTGGTTTCTTCCAGTAATTTTTCTCAGTTCTCTCTATGCATCTACTTAGACTATGTGGAAAGAATTGGGGGGGGGGGGGGGGGGGAGGGGGGGGGGCAGAGGTTACAATCTAAACTTGTACCTGAAATGGTTCTCAATACTTCTTTCCAAAACATGAGTTGTTCTTAATAACTTTAAAGGTATCTCACTTTAGGGTAAAACTGGAAATCTAAGACTTGAAGCCTTAGCTTAGGATACTTTCTTTAAATTGGCTTTGCTTTCACAAAACTGATAATACTTTCTCATAATTGATATTATTTTATTTAAAAATAGCCATGCTCTTTACTATAAAAATAATGCATTTGGAACCATTCAAGCTCTCTTTAAACTCTTCTTAAATGATATCTCAAAATACTTAAAACTCTGAATTCATGCATAATGATACAAAATATACTTTCTTGAAACTCTTCTAAGTCAATGCACTTAAAATAAAATAATACTTTCTTGCAATTCTTCAGCTCAGTTCATTCATGAAAATCATGCATATAGAATGCTATGACAAGACTTGCAAATAACTTCAGCTAAAAAAAGGGTCCGTGTGATATAATAAACATGAACCATGAAGCAAAAATCATTAATGATATGAAGTATTATAAGTTTGATAATAAAATCAAGAATCAGTTATAGGATAATATAAAAATTCAAAAATCAAGAACTTTGGAGTAAAAACACAAACTATGATATTACTAACTGAAATTGTTGATGTATAGGGCATAAGAATGAATTACTTAATCCCTCACTATGGGTACCCTAACTTACCTTGAAGAACAAAAGTTCTTGGAGAAGTCTTTGGGCTTGAACCTTATAGCTTGAACATGAATAATCCTTATATGGAGTTCTCGGAGATGGAGTTTGGAGAAACATCTTGATTCAAAACCTAGATTCTTGAAGAGAAATTTGAACTTGGGGTCTTTAGATCTTGTGAATCTGGAGAAAATCATTTTTTGAAGTTCTTAATCTTTGGGAGAAAGAAAGTTAGGGATCTTAGGAGTTACTATATGTAAAAGAATGTTATTAGGTCATAAAATGGCCTTGGAAAAGTTATTTGTGGGTAAAAAGTCAAAAATATCCTTCTGGAAATGTTAGAAGTTCTTCAATGTTAAAATAAAAACTTTTAATGAGTTCCATCGACTAGATTGGCGATTTGAGGTCCCATTACTAAACATTAGGTGAGCCACTAAATGAGAGCTTCAAATCTCCTAAAATAACAATTTATGAAGATTTTGAGTTCCATTCACAAAGTTAGGGATCTTAGGAGTTACTATATGTAAAAAAAGAATGTTATTAGGTTATAAATGGCCTTGGAAAAGTTATTTGTGGGTAAAAAATAAAAAATATCCTTCTGGAAACATAATCAAAATTAAAAAAAAATAACATTTTAATGAGTCAACTAACCTAGCACGTTGGAGGTCCCATTACTAAAACATTAGGTAAGTCGCTAAATGAGAACTTCAAATCACCTAAAATAAAGATGTATGAAGATTTTCAGTTCCATTTAGAAAGCTCAATCGGCAATGCGTCAATCCCATTTGGTGAGTCACAGATTAGCCCTCAGATCACCTAATTGCCTAGTCTTGATATGCTCAAGTAAAATGATCATAAATTTTTACTCCGAACTCAAAAGGAGGTAAACTTGATGGCATTATAAAGAAGACTCAAAGACCATTAGTTTGATATGTTTGGATCACCTAACTTTTTATGTGATGAATGATATGGTCATTTGAAGTTTACCCTTATATGAGCTCATGCGAAAACTTAGTCGATAGAAATGCTTTGAACTTGACTTAATGTTTGAGGTTCCCTATGACCCTAAACCACATCCTATACACTTAAAATACTTGGGAAAGGACCTTAACATATATTAACAACTTAGAAGTAATTGAATCACCTAACTTTTATAAAATCTTTACATCAAAAATCAATCAGTGAGGAAGCATTCTACTCAAGTTTGTGCTAAAGGATTCTTGTGACTGTAATTCATGTTTGAATCTATTTTCATACTAAAAGAATTGACTTTAAAACCTATGTGGAAGTTCGGATAAGCCAGAATATCCCTATATACATATGAAAAATGGTTCCGATCTTAGTTATAAAATTTTGTGATGTTACAATATCTTCCCCTTGGGATCATTCGTCCTCAAATGACAATCAAGCTAGGAATTACACAAGACATGAGTAAAATGCAAAAACTAAAATACTCAAGCCATGAATAGACACTAAGTTTTATATGGAGAAGGGCTATGCTTTGTTACTCTCCTTTTAGGTGAGCTACTTGATTCCCCAAAAAATATTTGTTGTGGATTGGATGATGGAAAAACCAGCAAGCTATAGCTTTAAATCTTACCTTATTTAAAAAAGGGAGAAAGGTCTTTTTGTATAGATGTTGAGGTTGAGTAGGGGGCGGAGCTAATGGTTTCACTGAAATTTCTGGTAACTTCATAAAAGAGAATTACGAGCCTAATATAATAGTAAAATCATTACGTACTAAGAGATATGACTAATACCCTTTGATCTTAGCAACTATTCTCAATGATGCTCTTCTTCTTGAATACTACACTTCATTGACTGAAATTTATAGCTCCCACCCAAAGCCTAAGTCTAACAGCATACTCCTATTATATTCAAGCCTAGATCATATTCACAAGGTACTACCTACAATATGATCATATTTATGAAAATTTGACCCATGGGGTTCAAGTTCTATACCTTTGTATGGACTTCTATTTAGAAGATGCTACTTCTTCATACCTCTCTAACACTCTTATCTGAAGCTTTTAACAATAGTCACTAACAACATAATATAGTTAACCACATGTCTACACACAACATTCAAGCCTATCATTCTCATCATTATACGGCTTTTTGTAAAAATTACCTAAGAATTCTCGTCTTCTCTAGTATCTCTACAATTGCAATTATAATTACCTTCTGCTATGAGGCACATCATATATTCTTGCCTATCTATTACACAAGGCGAAATCTCATATCATTCTTCCTCTATGTTTTGTAACCTTAGATGATACAAGCACACCATAACTATCACAATAAGGAATATTTGCTCTCTCCCATCCACCATAACTTGGCTACTACCATCAGCATCACTACCAAAACTGAAAATAAAGGATCACTGGATGGGCTTAAAGCGAAAGATAGTAAGTATGATTCATTCGAGAGATCTGATCTGAGAACATTCATGACATAACATGATTTCACTAGCCTTTCAAGGAATATCACAAGCTCATGGAACTGAGCATACTTTCAATGAGCAAATATATCATGATGCATATAGCATAGGGTCGAAAATTTTTAGATTCATTGGACAAGAACAGGATCGCCAAATAAAGTTACCACTTCTTACTCTCAAAACTGCACATAGATGTGAATCAACATGAAGTACATGAATTTGGACCATAGGCATGGTGCTGATAGACAAGCTAGAAATAGAATATTAACTCAACTGAGGTATAAGGAACATATTGAGATGGAAAAACATTAATGTCTCATCTAGCCAACTCATCACTAGCTAAAACTCAAGACCTACTTTGGTTCATTACCTCATCATCTCCTCCTTTGCTCGAAGGTCACTATCATAAGCCTACAGGTTGATTCTCTACACCATAGTATAATCACAACCTTCTAAACTGTCGGGGCATCATATACACAAGGATACATAAACTCCCCAGCTATACTATATTTGTAGATGCAAAACACTAGTATAACTTCCTTCTGAGATACTTCTCTTAACTTTCTCCGCTACTAGGACTTCCTTCCAAGATACTTCTCTTAACTTTCTTCTATTTTTATAGTCATTTTTTTAAGCGCTGCTCTTATTAACATACATAGCCTCTTCCTCTTCTTATTAGTCTGCTAAGACACTTCATCCAAGTTCATCTATACCTAACTTAGTTGAAGGAAACTTGAACTATAACGGAAGATTCTTCACTATCTATATATAACCCCTTTGACCTGATTCTTCTAAATACTATATAAAATAATATAATGCTTACTTCAACTTCCTCCCCATTAGTAGTTGAAGGGTATTAACTAGGCCCATATAGTAAATCATAAATTTAGAACCTCATACAACTATATGCTATCACAGATACATATCTTAGGACTCTTCTTACATAATGCCTTAGCCACAATTCACTCTTTTTATCTAAGGGCATATACACTATACTCGTACCATCACACTTATTGCAAGTCAAAATTTGAATTTCTCACATATGCTATGTAAAGCCTACTGGAGCAAATGTCAAAACTAACACTATCACTCTCATAATAGTATCCCTTTTTCACAATGCTCATTACATTCAAGTTTAGTATCTAATACTAACATGTAGGTCAACACATTTTTGCAAACTATACTAATTTATAATTACTAGATAAAATTAAGGAACCACTAGAACACTTAAATCTCATGAAAAGTAATCAATCTTTATCTCATACTCTATCTAATCATAATCTATCACCATATTTCCCTCACAGCCCTAGTTCTATCTACCAATTCACTGTATCTCGTCATAAACTCCGCCTTTCCTAGTTCAAGCATACTCTAACTCATCCTACCAACAAATCTAGCTCTACCTTCAATTATGAAATCTACACAAAACTGTCTACCTTCTATTAGGAAATCTACACAAAACGGCTTACTGTGTACATTGCTGCAACTACCTACTCTACTCAACAACTATCTCCACTCTTAGGTTTCTACCTCTTTCTAGCTCTAAGATCACTTTACTACTTATAGCTTATAATGCCCTAAATCACACTCTCTTGGGTGGTAACACTAAGCATTTAGAGATATAGCTTTCCCCTCAAGGATGACATCTGATGTGTAATCAGATGGAAGAAGAAGTTGTTTCATTGAAATAGAAAAGCAATGTATAAATACAATAGATTGTGTGCAAACTTAGGAAAGATATAAACTAACTTAGGAAAGAAATAAAAGATGATTCCTACAAAACTACTACCTAAATAAGGCTATGTACATTACTAGGAATAAAGTTTATATTCCTTCTATAACACTCCCCCTCAAGTTGGAGCATAGATATTGATCATGCCCAACTTGTTACAAAAGTAATCTACTCGAGTTCCACGCAATGCCTTCGTGAGTAAATTGGCCAATTGCTTTCTTGTCTTCACATAGCCAGTGGAAATCAAGTTCTCCTAAATTTTCTGGCAAATAAAATGACAGTCAACCTCAATATGTTTAGTTCTTTCATTATATCCCGGGGTTGAGGCTATATGAAGAGCAACTTGATTATCACACCAAAGTTTTCCTGGTGTATGATGCTTTAGGACAATTTCTATTATAAGATGATGTATCCATATAATCTCACATGTAGACTGTGACATAGCTCTGTATTCAGCTTTTGCACTGGATCGAGATATAACACTTTGCTTCTTACTCCTCCATGAAACTAGATTCCCTCCAACAAAGACACAATAGCCTGTAGTTGATCTTTTATCAATTTTGGATCTTGCATGGTCTGCATCTGCAAAAAAAACTCAACATGGATATGACTGTGATTGCTATACAATATGCCAAGTCCAGGGACTCTATACAATATGCTAAGTCCAGGGACACCTTTCAAGTAACATCGAATCTGTGTCAAAGCTTCCCAATGTTTAATTGCAGGCGCAGACATGAACTGGCTAACCATATTTACCACGAAAGCGATATCCGAATGAGTCATAGTAGGGTAGTTTAATTTTCCAACTAGCCTTCTGTATTTCTCCGGATCATCAAAAGGATCATTATCATCTTTCAGAAGGTGCACGTTGGGAACCATTAGAGTACTACAAGGTTTTGCTGCCAACTTTCCGGTGTCTGCAAGTAGGTCAAGAATATACTTTCTCTGACATAGAAAATTTCCCTTCTTACTTCTACTCCCAAAGTATCTTAACTGGCCTAAGTCTTTTGTATGAAACCTACTATGCAGGAAATACTTAAGGGAAGAGATCCTAGTATAATCACTTCCTGTAATGACAATGTCATCAGTATACACAACAAGAAGGATAGTGCCAGCTGCTGATTGTCGATAGAAAACGGAGTGATCACATTTGCTAATTTTCATCCCAAACTCTTGAACTGCCTCACTAAATTTTCCAAACCAAGCACGATGACTTTGCTTCAAGCTATACAAGGACTCCTTCAAAAGACAGACTTTTCCATACTCCCCCTGAGCACCAAAACCAGATGGTTTCTCTATATATACTTCCTCTTGAAGATCACCAAGAAGGAAAGCATTCTTGATGTGAATCAGTAAACAAACAAAGAACAAAGAAACAAGGGATGACCACCACAAGTAACCCACTAATCCAACAACAATAAGCAGCTATAGAAGCACAAACGATGAATACTAAATTAAATTTGCAGGAGTGAAACTGATAAGGTGATGCCAAAAGTGAAACACACGATCAGTTCTGTCGAGTCATGTGCCAGAGCGTGAGAGATAGGGGTGGCGCGTTTGACACATTAGCTGCCTACCCTAAAGCTAGTGAAGGTTTTCCCAACTGAAAATACTATTCTACTTCCTCCTATGGTAGTGGTTAGACAAAACAATCATTCCGTAGATATGACCCAAATGATGAGTTCAAATCACGAGGGAAGACTTCCCAATTCCCAATTTCTGAATATGAATCGAGCCTATTGGATCTGATGCCATGTAATCAGATGGAAGAAGAAGTTGTTTCATTCTAATAGAAAAACAATGTATAAATACAATAGATTGTGTGCTAACTTAGGAAGGAAATAAACTAACTTAGGAAAGAAATAAAAGATGATTCCTACAAATCTACTACCTAAATAAGGCTATGTACATTACTAGAAATTAAGTCTATATTCCTTCTATAACACTCCCCCTCAAGTTGGAGCATAGCAATTGATCATGCCCAACTTGTTACAAAAGTAATCAACTCAAGTTCCATGTAATGCCTTCATGAGCAAATCAGTCAATTGCTCTCTTGTCTTCATATAGCTAGTGGAAATCAAGCTTTCTTGAATTTTCTTGCGAATAAAATGACAGCTAACCTCAATATGTTTAGTTCTTTCATGATATACCAGATTTGAGGTGATATGAACAGCAGCTTGATTATCACACCAAAGTTTTGCTGGTGTATGATGCTTTAGGACAATGTCTGTTATAAGATGATGTATCCACATGATCTCACTTAGATTGTGACATAGCTCTGTATTCATCTTCTGCATTAGATCGAGATATAACACTTTGCTTCTTACTCTTCCATGAAACTAGGTTCCTGCCAACAAAGACACAATAACCTATAGTCGATCTTCTATCAATTTTGGATCCTGCATAGTCTGCATCTGCAAAACACTCAACACGGGTATGACCGTGATTGCTATACAGTATGTCAAGTCCAGGGGCTCCTTTCAAATAATATAGAATTTGTGTCAAAGTTTCCCAATGTTTAATTGCAGGCCCAGACATGAACTGACTAACCACACTTACCGCGAAAGCAATATCCGGATGAGTCATAGAAAGGTAGTTTAATTTTCCAACTAGCCTTCTGTATTTCTCTGAATCATCAAAAGGATCACTATTATCTTTCATAAGGTGTACGTTGGGAACCATTAGAGTACTGCAAGGTTTTGTTGTCAACTTCCTGATGTCTGCAAGTAGGTCAAGAATATACTTTCTCTGACATAGAAAAATTCCCTTCTTGCTTCTATTTACTTCTATACCAAAAAAGTTTCTTAACTGGCCTAAGTCTTTTGAATGAAACCTAGTGTGTAGGAAAGACTTAAGGGAAGAGATCCTAGTATAATCACTTACTGTAATGACAATGTCATCAACATACACAACAAGAAGTATAGTGTCTGCTGCTGATTGCCGATAGAAAAATGAGTAATCACATTTGCTCATTTTCAACCCAAATTCATGAACTGCCTCACTAAATTTGTCAAACCAAGCATGAGGACTTTGCTTCAAGCCATACAAGGACTTCTTCAAAAGACAGACTTTTCCATACTCTCCCTGAGCAACAAAACCAGGTGGTTGCTCCATATATACTTCCTCTCGAAGATCACCATGAATGAAAGCATTCTTGATGTGAATCAGTAAACTAACAAAGAACAAAGAAACCAGGGATTACCACCACAAGCAACCCACTGATCCAACAACAATAAGAAGCCACAGAAGCCCAAAAGATGAATACTAAATTGAATTTGCAGGAGTGAAACTGATAAGGTGACACCAAAAGTGAAACACTCGATCAGTTCTGTCGAGTCACGTGCCAAAGCTAAGAGATGGGGGTAGCGCATTTGACACACTAGCTACCCACCCTAAAGCTGGTGAAGGTTTTCCCAACTGAAAATACTATTCTACTTCCTCCTATGGTAGTGGTGAGACAAAACACACTCTGTAGATGTGATCCAAATGATGAGTTCAAATCATGAGGGAAGAGCTCCCGATTCCCAATTTTTTGAATGTGAATCGAGCCTATTGGCTCTGCTACCATGTAAGCAGATGGAAAAAGAAGTTGTTTCATCTAATAGAAAAACAATGTATAAATATAATAGATTGTGTGCTAACTTAGGAAAGAAATAAAAGATGATTCCTACAAATCTACTACCTAAATACGGCTATGTACATTACTAGGAATTAAGTCTATATTCCTTCTATAACATGATGCAAGGTTTAGAGAAGAGAGTATAGGAGTACATCTTGCTTTAGCTCGAACACACAACTTTACCTCTCTATTGAGGCATAAGAAATAGCAAATGATCTCTAACTAAGTAGTGTAAGTGGTCCGTTGTCTGACATCTTTTGTATCTTGTTCATGTTCGGTAATCTTAATTGAGGTTTTTAATCTACCTTTTAAATCTAAATCCAATTGTGCAGGAGTACTAATAAGTTTTGTAAATGTATTGTTTATTTAATTGAGTGAAGTTAGCGAGTAGCCTTTCTGAATGTGAGAGCTGAGAATTGTGCTTCTTAGCTCAATCAATTTTTTCCATCATGCTCTAGCTTTAAAGGTGCATCTGCTCAATTTGAATAAGGTTAAATGCACAAGTAGGCTCCTCTCAAGCCCTTGTGCAGTCTCTTAATATTATTTAACTCTATTTGAAGGAATTATATTACTATGGATCTAAACTTTATCGCTCTACCACCTTATACATGAGGCATAGTTAGAAGATTTGGAGCAACACATAAATCAACATAAGTTTCTTAGGAAACAACTCTATTGTACAATTTAGATAATAAAAGAAGGAAAACTTATCTGTAGTCCCTCATTAAAGAAGTGGGGCTCTAACCACCATAAATAAGATCCTACTGACATGGTTTCATTAACACCCTAGGATGCTTAAATTATGTGCTCTGATGCCATGTTTGTCATGCCCCAAATCTACATCTTAAACGTGATTGACACTCGCAAATCATTCTTGGGCTCAGTCGAACCCTTGGACTGGCTAAATAATGAATCAAAGACTAAACATACATGTGAAAGATTTATAAGGTAAACTTTTAGAATCATTTAAAATATGTTACGCAAGAATTTGAAATAAATCTGAATATAAATTATAATGATAATAACAATAATGCTTAAAACTTCTGAATACAAACGACCAATTTGACTCATTACTTTGATCATCTATGAAGATTCTACTAAATCGAGATAGGTGCATACATATGACCCACGACTAGTTGACTAAAGAGCATATAAACTGAACTTAACTAAACTGTGGCCTCCGGAAGCAAGGAGATCTCACCAACTAATAATGTGAAGATGTCTTACTGAATGTCTTCTATTATGAGTACCTGAATATGCATTATGAAATAATGGAGTGTCGAATGACATCAGTATATAGAATGTACTATATGAAATAAAGCTGAAGAAAATGCTTAATTGAATTGAGTACTCATACCGAAAGGAATACTGAAAATAACTTGACTAAAAGTAAGATGCGAATGTAAATCATTTAGAACTTTACAATTAAGATATGCAATAATGCAACATATATAACTTTCTAAAATGGTACTTTACTTACCTTGGGGAGTTTTTCTAACCAATAACCATCACTATAAGCC
This sequence comes from Solanum clarkiae, assembly GCA_011800125.2. Lineage (NCBI taxonomy): Eukaryota > Viridiplantae > Streptophyta > Magnoliopsida > Solanales > Solanaceae > Solanum > Solanum clarkiae. The sequence goes on along the minus strand of JAABOM020087945.1, from coordinate 5,449 downwards.
TTGTTATGATGCAACCCTTTTCCATGTTGCCAAAGCAATCCAATACCTTGACATAGTAAGGAATAAACTTAATTTAATAATTCATGTACTAAGCCTTCTTAGAGGCAAGTGAGGAGTCACTTGAATTATGGTATAATCCAATCCTAAGATGGCTACATAGTTAATAAAATTGGAGTTATCTAAACTCTTACCTAATGAGTGCTCAATACTTCTCTCAAAATATGTACTATGCTCAATAACTTTAAAGGTGTCCCACTTAGGAGAAACCTGAAAACCTAATACTTGGAGCTTAGCTCAACATACTTTCTTTAAACTATATTTGCTTTTACATAACTGATAATGCTTTATTAAAAAGTAACTATGCTCTTTACTATAAGATAATGTATTTGGAACCATTCAAACCCTTTTCAAACTCTGCCAAATGATATCTCAATACACTTGACTTTACTTAAACTCTAAAATTCATACATAATTATGCAAAATATACTTTCTTGAAACTCTTCTAAAATAATGCACTCAAAAAAAAATATTTTTTCTTGAAATTCTTGAACTCACTTCATTCATGACAATCATGAATATTGAATGATATGACAAGATTTTCAAATATCTTTGTCTAAAAAGGGGTCCATGCAATATGATAAGCATGAACTATCAAGCAAAGATCATTGATGATATGAAGTATCATGATTTAAACAATAAAATCAAGAATCAACTATAGGAGAATATAGAAATCCAAAAATCATGAAATTTGGAGTAAAAACCCACCCTATAATCTTATAATTGAAATTGTAGATATAGCGCATGGGAACAAACTTAATTCCTCACCATGAGTACTTTTAAATACCTTGAAGAACAAAAGTTCTTGAAGAAGCCTTTGTGCTTGGAACTTTATAGCTTTAACATGAGAAATCCTTCTATGGAGTTCTTGGATATGGAGTTTATAGAAGAATCTTGATTCAAAACCCTAGGTTCTAGAAGAAAATTTTGAACCTGGAGCTTTTAGATCTTGTGAATTTAGAGAAAATCATTTTTTTTTTTTTGAAGTTCTTGCTCTTTGTGAGAAGGAATGTTAGGGATCTTAGGAGTTACTATACATATAAGAATGTAATTAGGTTATAAAATAGACTTGAGAAAGTTATTTGAAGGTTAAGGTCAAAAGTATCCTTCTAGAAATCTAAGAAGATCTTCAAAATTGAAAAAAATGACCTTTAATGAGTCCTGTTAGCTAATTAGCAAATTGGAGGTCTTATCGCTGAACCATTAGCTAAATCGCCAAATGGGAGCTTTAGATTGCCTAAAACAACAATTTTTGAAGGTTTTAAGGTACATTAGACAAGTTCAATAGGGATACACCGAACCTATTTGGCAAGTCATCAAAATAACTCTCAGGTCGCCTAATTGCCTAGTACAAACATGTTCTAGTAAAATGGCAATAACTTTTTACTAGAAACACGAAATGAGACAAACTTGGTGGAGTTGGAAAGAAGACTCAAAGACCTTTAGTTTGATGAGTTATGGATCACCTAAATCTTTATGTGCTCAGGGATATATCCATTTGTAGTTGACCTTTATGTGAATTCGTGTGAAAACTTAGCCGATAGAAATATTTTGAACTTGGCTTGATGTTTAAGATTTCTTATGACCCTAAACCATGTCTAATACACTTCAAATACTTATGAAAGTACCTAAACATATATGCACAACTTAAAAGACATTGAATTACCTAACTTTTGTAAAATTTTATATAAAAACTCAGTCTGTAAGTACGCTTTCTACTCAACTTTGTGCTAAAAAATTCTTGTGACCTTAATTCATGTCCAAATCTATTATCACACTAAATAATTTTCACAACCCAAGCCTAGGGCCTAGTCATAAATTTTGGATGATGTTTTATCTAAAGATTTTATATTTAAGGTACTTACCTGTGTCGGCATGAAAAAGATTAACGTGAATACCTTTTCCAGTTATTTTTCTACCTTTACGTTGTTTTTGTTGCCTTGCTCCATTCTCCTGCTCTGTTTTTGTCTTCTTGAAAAAGAGACAATCTGTCAAGCCTCCTCCCTCTTCTCTGAGTCTTCCGTTTGTTGAGTTGTTGGATTTCTAAGTAGGTTCTTGTCTTCCGTACCCATGTTTTGAGTTGCCTCTAAAGTTTGTTGGACAATTTCTATGGGTATGTCCAAGAACACAGCAGGTGGAGCAGAGTATATTGTATCCTTCATATCTGTTTTAACTAGTTTCCCAAGTCTTATGCCTATTCTGGCCAGAATTGGGTGGTTATAGAATTCGGTAGAAAGTTCTGGTAGCCTTATTCAGATTGCTCACTTTATCTCTTTTGGTTCCGAGGCCACAAAATTTGGGTGCCATCTTTCCACCGAAAATAAAAGAATCCATTAATGAACCATGGACCCTGTTATAGGCGTTGTTTGGAGATTCTCTTCTTTGAAGAATTTAACTACGTAAAGTCGTAACCCAGGTCTACAAGAACAATTTCTTTAGGTATAGATGGCTGATCTTTTTACTGAAATGTTTTATGATAATAGAAAATGTCCATGGCTTGTATATCCTCTTCCGTAAAATGAATTTCTTCATCTTCATCCATCATCATTATTTCTTCTAATCATTGACAGAGTCAAATTTCCTCACATAAGTCACTCATATATATATACATTTGGGAAATATTAGATATGCAAAACATTTCATGCTCTTAAAGAATAAATCAAACAAAAGAAAATATATTGAAAAAATTTGTACAGAAGCAGCTTTACTATGGAATATATTCATTCAATTGATTCTTTTTAATTTTCAGATAAATTGAGGAAATGTGTGAATTTGACACTTTGAAAACTTTGTAAGTTTTATGCCTAGAACTATTAACTTTTCTTGCAGATAGTATCAAATGTAGTTGCTGCGGAAATGGATAGAGAAGATCGAATAACTTACCTGCCAAGAAATGTTATAGATCGTATCTTTAAGCTTTTGCCTACTGAAGATGCAGCAAGAACTAGTATTTTGTCCACTAGTTGGAGATACAATTGGGCGACGCTTCCAAATCTAGTGCTGGATCATCACTTCTGCAATAAATTAGCATCAACATCTCCACGTCTTTGAACGCACAATTGACGACATCCTTTTAGGACATGTTGGAAACATTGTGAAGTTTGATCTTGATATGTCAAAACTACAATTGTCTGTGTGTCCAGGTATTGATAGATGGATACGTCATGCCACCGCAAGTAGAGTCAAGAAGCTAATCCTTAACATGCCAATAACTCTTGCTTACAAAGTGCCTTCCTATATATTTGATCATCCAAACCTAACAAAGTTGAAACTCTTCAATTGTGTCGCCAAACTCCCAAAATCTTTTCTTGGCTTTCAGAATCTTACAACACTTTGTATGGAAAACATAACCTTTGATCCATCTGAAGACATTTGTGTTATTAATGCCCCCCTTCTTGTCAAACTGACCTTGTCGCACTGTTACGGTACTCGACACCTCAAATTTGTTTCGGCTGGGTTGAAGATCTTGCGTTACTTTGGGGAAGAGTTCTGTAATCTTGATCTAATTTGCTTTATGAACTGCAAACAATTAATATTTTTGTGTCTCAAGGTTGAAAATTTTTCCACGCTTAATGAAAGATCAATCTTGGAAAAGTTTCTTCTTAGCTTGACTGCACTTCAGGAAATTATTCTGTGTTCATCTGCACTTGAGGTAAGAATCAGACATGCATGAATTGTTTTACTTTCCATCTTATTGGGATTTATTTCTTATAATCCTGTATTAGGTCCGAAGCTTTTGAGTGTAGGTGGACTTCCAAAAAGGCTCCCTTTTATGCTCAATTGCTTGTGTCGTCTATTTTTAGAAATGAACTTCATTCAAACCAGCCAGACTGATTATGCATTCGAGTTATTGAAGAATTCTCCCAATTTGAGCAAACTTGAGATTTCAGTAAGAAATGATATACATATTTATATATATATGATCTGTTTTGGTTTTTCACTTTGTATAACAAAGCACGAGAAGCTAAACTGATGTATGGTACTTTTAGGTCTATCGTTCCTTTGCTACCGTTGAAGTAGCTCCGAAAAACACAGACACACCAACTTTCTTGGACCAGACGCTCAAAAAGCTCAAAGATGTTGGTGTGTATTATTTTGAGGGTTCAAAGACTGAAGTGTTTTTCATTAAGGAATTGCTTGCTCATACTCCATTTTTGGTAAGGATGAGTATTGAACCATATGGTTCTTTGGAAGATTCGAACATCACCATAGAAATGATGCAGTTCCATAGAGCATCTCCCAAGGTAGAGCTAATCTGTTTGAAGAATGAAAATTAAAATTTTTAAGCCGCAGGTTGATTTGTGATTCAAGGCTACAAGGAAGGATGTGATGTAGCCCAAGAGAATAACAAAACATTGGTAAACACGAATTTAAGAGAAAAATTTCTTCTATTACTCACAAGAATAGATTACAAAACAACTCTCAAACTCACATTTTACTTCACTCTTGTCTTGGTGTTTTTTTTTTTTTTTTTGTATATTACAAATGAGAATTTCCACCTCTATTTATAGTAGATTTTAGAGGTGTGAACAAAAACTCCATCTTCAAAAATGGTGGCTAGACGATGGAGTGGTGGCTTGTTTGGTGGCTACAATATCTTGACCAAGATATGGTCCAAGATGGTGGCTGGAGTTCTTCAATTCTCCCCCTCTAGCCATATTCGGAATAAGCATCCTAGCTATATCTTTGCATAGCTCTAACTTCTCTCGATCACCACTTTCGTCAACATGTCAGGTGGATTCTGTTTCGTATGGATCTTCACTGCTCTTGATAGTTGTTGATCCATCACCTCGCGTATTCAATGATACCAAATATCAATATGTTTTGTACGATAATGGTACATGGAGTTCTTGCTCAAATCCAGAGCACTCTGACTTTCACAATGTTCCTTATATTCCTTTTGCTTGATTCAAAATTTTTGGAGATAACACTTTAACCACAACATCTCTTTTCCAGCTTCCGCGACAACAATATATTCTGCTTCGGTTGTGGATAAAGCAACACACTTCTGTAGTCTTAACTGCCATGAAACAGGTCCCCCTGCAAAAGTGTAAATGAATCCTGAAGTAGATTTCCTACTATTAAGATCTCCGACCATGTTTGCATCTGTATAGCCCTCCAAGATTGGATCAACTCCCCCGTAGCAAAGACATAATTTAATTGTACCCTTAAGGTACCTGAGAATCCACTTTACTTCCTCCCAATGCTATTTTCCGTGGTTGGAGAGAAAATGACTCACCCTTCCCACTGCGTAAGCAATATTTGGCCTCGTACACACCATCGCATACATCAGACTTCTGATTGCTGAAGAATACGGTACAGACGACATCTCCCCAATCTCTTCCTTAGATGAGGGACACAATCTCTTGCTCAACTTGAAATGGTTGGCTAA
>JAABOM020087934.1:0-29619 GCA_011800125.2 Solanum clarkiae | reverse complement strand
CTTAGCTTAAATTTGGTAGTTAAACGGAGACGAGGCTCGACGTCAAATTTGTCCAAGTTCGATTGTGAATAAAGTCCATGTTAAGGGTGTGACTTTGGCCCATGATTTAGCATCATAAATGGGCTACATTTTCAGCTAAAGAAGTACAGCAAAAAGGGCCCAAAACATCACAACACACTTACCAAATTGAGCCCAAAACTAAGTAAAGGGAAAGTTGGAAAATAGGCAGCCCAAGCCCATCAACTTGGTGACCCATTTAGGCCCACGTTCAAGGGACAAGCTACTGCATAAGAAGCTTAATAATATGTGGCTTAAGATGGTCGAAAATTTAAGAGTAAGTCGGCCAAGCTAGGCCTTTAAAAAAGGGATAAGAACAGCACACAAATTCATTTCAACATAGATAAGGAAAAAAATCTGCTTTCTTGGTGTTGTTTGCTCTCGTTTAAGAAGATGAAATACAAGCTTTACAACCTCACAAGGGTCCCTAAAGAAGCTATAAACCTTCACTTTGAAGGTAAGTAAATTTACTTATGCACCTAGTATGGATTGTTTATCAAAACTAAAGAAATAAGTTAATCACACATATGCTGGAAATTCCGGATAGTTTGTATGCTAAGGATTCTTGTGCAATTTTCTTGTTAATTAAGAGGTTTTTCTCTTGTTGGATGGATTTATTATGAAGTAGTACTTATTTATTAAACAAATATTGGCATTGCAGTAACGTAAAAAGCCTGATTAACCACTTTTACAGTCCATAACAGTGAGTGAGTATATGATATCGTAATTGTGTACTTAGTATGGACTTGTGGACTGTTGGATAGAATTCTATTATCTCACTTCCTTAATGAATGATTTGCTACTATTTTGAGACTGATTCAAGGTTGTTCTTCTGTGTAAATTTGCCAGAACAGTTTGTTTAGAGTTGGAATAGGTTTGGAATTATCGACGTTGAAATGTAGCGAGGGAAGGTAACGTTATGTTGTTCATTTTTAGAGTGTGTGGAATTGCAGTGTGTTGTGATTTATGGGCTGTTGTAAGACTGTTATGGCATTAAAATAGCTGTATATGATGTGTACATGATAATGTGTATTAGAAAATATGATTAGGGGCGGAAAGGTTAAAGGAATATGCTCGGGTTTATAACCACCCGCTTGCTGCCCATTTATTGTTTTCTTATGTGATTGGGATGCCAAGGTGTATCTATTGGCTATTAATGCTAGCTTTATCACCTACTATGTTTTAGATAAGTATTTGGAGGAAGGGAAGGTTATCTCGAGGTAGTAGTGAGGTCATACAACAAGGTATGTGAGGTTACTTGATTTCGTATCACTTGGCATGAAACATAGATCTCTCCTTGGTACATAAAGGCACTTGCCAACTCCGACACAACTATTAACCATGACTCCACTCTTTTACATGTTCATATGATTCCATACATAGTCACTTTCAAATATGTATACATGTTTGGATACCAAGTTACATGAGTTCTTGTTACTAGATAAAGTTCCCGAGTTGTCCATTTTATACGTATTTCATCATTTGTGTAATGTACTTTTTTCATTGTCGTGTTGTCTTGTGTGATTATCCACATGTAACATGCTACACATACAGTCCTACATCTCCAATATTATGGCCACCAAAACAATCATCTCAAAAGTACTTGAAAGATAAAGTATACAGTTTTGATAGGTAGTAGCCCGAGGGGGTGGAAGTAACACCTAGCCAGGGACGATCCTATCACGAGTGGTAGCCCGAGGGGGTTAAGGAAGAACCTAGCAAAGGGACGATCCCGATATCCCGAGGGGTGGAAGAATCACCTAGACAGGGAAACATTTATTACGGGGGGGGGGGGTAGCCCTAGGGGTTAAGGAAGAACCTAGCGGGGGACGAACCCGATACAATTCACCACTGATCGGTTGGTCATTTTTATTACAACTGTACACAGATTTTACAGTACAAATTATACAGTAAAGGTAAAGCAATATAAAGCACATAAAGTACATGATCCCACAGTATAACTAAAGATGATCTTTTATGCCACACCAGTGTATAGTTTCACTTGAGTTGTTATATCATATACAGTGTTTCCTGCCTTACATACTCAATATATTATCTCATATTAATGTCCCTTACAGGAGACCTGCATTTCATGCTGCAGGTACAGGTTCTAGTAGATCCCCCCAGCAGGAGTACAGGATATTTAGCTGTTGTCACCAAGCTCCAGGTTGCTTCGGGGCTTTGTATATGTCTAGAGCTTGCATGTTTTATTTCACAGTTTGCTGAGGCGAGGCCTGTCCCGACCCTTATTAGATGTTTTTATTTATTTAGAGGCTTTTTAGACTATGTAAAGTAAAGTTTGGTCACGTCTCATACTTAAAATATCGTGGCCCCAACAGCCTAGTCATATGCATTTCCTTTTGACTTGTTATCACTATTTATCTTCTTAAAGGCATGTTAAATGCAGAAACCCCTTATAGTATGTATAGAAAGCGCATAGATACATGTTGGTTCTCCCGAGCCTTATCGGCAATGGGTGCCAGTCCGCCCTAACGGGACTTGGGGCATGACAATTTCCTCAAGAAACCATAATCGGATATTTTATCGAATACCTTGGGGGTGTGTAATGGGGGTAAAAGACCATGCAATTTAGAGATGAAATCATGCAAAGAAAATCTATTGTAAAACCATCAATCAACATCTTACAACACCCCAAGACATTCACATCAAATCCCCGCATCAAATCCAATATTAGATCCAAGATATAGAGCTCAAAATATGCTAAAACAACCATACTTTCACGAACTAAAATCACTGTGCAGTAAATTTCTCAATATACAAGACCCACATGTAAAATAAACTTTAAATCATTCAATATTAGTAAAAAGGAGGCTTAGGTACCATGGGTGAAAGGATCCAATGGCTCAACACCACATACCTTAGCTTTGGAGAAGTTCTTGGTGAAGAATGACAATGGAGACTTGAAGCTTGAAGAGAATCCTTAAATCCGAATGAGGGTTTTGGATCTCGAATTTGGGAGTGAAAATATGGCTAAGTATTTTGGGGAGTATTGAGAAATGTTTAGGATGATATAACAACAACAACAACAACATACCCAGTCGCTGTTTAGGTTGATATAAGGGTGAAATTTGACTAAGTATAGATCAAAACATGTTCGGGAAACTTGGGCCCAACACTTAGAATTTTTCGGGCCACACAATAAATACTGCCAGCCAAAAAACACATCTCCGCATCATGGAGAGGATGCAGAGAGGGATTTGTACTAAATCACGCCCAAGGCGCGTCGCTGAAGCATCGCGGACAACTCACTGGAAATCATTTCTTAAAAATTTATAATTGCTATTCTTTCGCTCTTAAAATCGAGGTTAGACCTTTTTTTTTACCTAATTTCGGTCCCTTGATCACAAATATGAGGTCGGGTTGTTGAAATAACAAATAGGTTTTTAGATATATGAAAATTTAAATTTTGGGCATTTCGAGGCACATTTTTGGGTACTTTTTGGGATCGTTTCATGATGAGGGGTTTCAATGCATCTTGCATGAGGGTGTTACCAAGTGTTGGTAGGTTTATTTACATTAAGTTTTCTCTCATGATTTCATTCTTGAATTGCATGATTTTGAACTAGCATTATGCACCTGCCAAGTGTTTGATAAAAATCTTGTTAAGGATTCTTGAGTTGTTGATGGTCTATTGTATGGCTTATGAGTTAAGTGACACTGTGATGATGAAGGGATTGCACGTATATATTGAATTCATGAAAAGTATCGATAGTGTTACAAGTTGACCACACCTTGTTAAAAGGTGATATACCTTGACCACATTGATAGGGGGTGCTATGATCATCTACCATGTTGAAGGGTATATGCCTTGGACACTTTAATGTGGGGGGGAGGGGGGAAGGGGATGCCATGCCCATATACCACGTTGAGGGGTATATACCTTGGCCACTTTGATGGGAGGGTGCTATGCCCATCTACCATGTTGAGGGGTATATACCTTGGCCACTTAGATGGAAGGTGTTGTGCCCATCTAGGAATTGAGGGGCATATACCTCAATCACCTTCCAAGGGGATGATATCAAAATGACCCCAAAAAATGCTTGAAAATGTGCCTCAGAAGTGCCTGGAATCATAATTTCTATATATCTCAAAATTTGGGCATTACTTCAAAAATTCAACTTCATATTCTTGACCAAGGGACAAAATTGAGTGCGAAATGGGTCTATCCCCGATTTTAGAGCAAACGAATCGCAATTTAATTTTTCCAAGTTGCAAATTCCAGTGAGCTATTCGCGCCTCTAGTGTGACACGCCATGGTTGCGGTATCGTGAATTTTGGCTGCCAGTTTTCTATCTAGGTCCAAGACTTTTGGGTCTTGGACGTAAGTGTTCCCATGCATAAAAGTACCTATACTTAGCCATATTTTACGATCATATCATCCGAAACATTCCCAGTACTCACTCAAACACTTAAAGAAATATTTCACCCCAAATTTCAAGTCCCAAAACTCATCCGGATCTTAAGAATTTCACTCAAGTTTCAAGTCTCTATTTCCAATCTTTATCATGAATTCTACAAAGCTAAGGTATGTGAGTTTCAACCATTGGGTCCTTTCTACCATGGTGCCCAAGCTTCCTTTCTACCAAAATTGCATGATTTACTCATGGATCTTACTTATTATGAATTTCACTGCACACTATGTTGGCGTTTCATGAAATTATAATTGTTTTAGTATGTTTTGAGTTATGAATCTTGGATCTATCTTGAGATTTGATAAAGGGTTTTGATGTATATTGTATGATGGTATTACCAAGTATTAGTGGGATGATTTACTTCAATATTTCTTGCATGATTTCACTCTTCAATTACATGGTTTTTTTACACTAGCATTGCACACCCACCAAGTGTTTTATAAAATTTCTGGTTATGATTTCTTGAGGAATTGAAGGCCTAGTGCATGTATTATGAGTTGAATGACTATATGATGATGAAAGAAATGTATATATATGATATTCTCCTATATAGGGTTGTAAATTGACCATGCCCTACTTAGGGGGCTTAAGAGCTCGGTAACCATACTGAGAGGTTTGTACCTTGACAACCAGGTTGAGGAGTTTGTACCTCAATCACCAGAGGTGGTAGAGTACGATGATACACCAACCAATCGAGGGGTTTGTACCTTGGTAATAGGGTTTAGGGGTTTGTACCTCAATCACTATGGGTGGTAGGGTGTGACGATCCACCAACCATGTCGAGGGGTTTGTACCTTAACATCCAATTGAGGGGTTTGTACCTCAATTACCAAGGGTGGTAGGGTGAGACAATCCCCCAACCATTCAAGGGGTTTGTACCTTGACAAGCTAATAATTCTATAATGATGGTCTCTTCTTTCACATGTATTATGTCTTATGTAAGCATGATTAATTCAATGAGCATCTTCTATGCAAGCCATATTGTTATATGTTACTCATGGTCTATGCTTATGCATTTTGATTATGATGCTTATCTCTTGTTGCATTGCATCCTACATACATACTACATTCAAACGTACTAGCGCATACTCTATGCCTACATGATGTCACCATATAGGAACCAGAGCACTTGAGCATCTTCCTCCATATGGCTAGTATGAATTCTCTTAACCTAGTAGGTGAGTCCTCGTTTTTGGGGACAATGTCTTTAATCCCATGCTATTTACTAAGACTATCTTTCTTTTATATATGTATTGACTATGAGTACTTGTCTTGACCCCTGCTCTTATCTATGTAGTAGAGATGTTATTGGACATGTTATATGTTGAGCCTTGACTCTCTTGTTTTGATACTTATGTTATGAAACTATTCCTTTATCCCTTTTCCCTTATTTCTACTCTAAATATGTTGTTTTTATTGCTTCCGCAACCAATGATGCGTAATGATATGCTAAAAGGCTTGTTTGGGGTCCTTTTGTGCTCCCCATTTGCCGTGTCACCTCTAGGCCCTAGGGTTGGGTTGGGTTGTGACAGATATGCTATGGATTCCAAGTACTAGTTTGCTTCGTCTATGATGATGGTCTCTTCCTACACATGTAATATATATTGTCAAGTTATATGTTTTACAAATATGTTTTACTTTAAGCATTGATCAGGCATGCCATGTTGTTATTATACCCATCCCTTGATGCATTTTGACTATGTTGCCTATCTCTTGTTACATTACATCCTACATACCTAGTACATTCAAATGTACTAACGTATGCTCTATGCCTACATGATGTTACTATGTAGGAACTGGCGCACCTCACGATCATCCTCCACATGGCTTGTTTTGACATCTTGAAGATAAGCTTTTGGTCAGCCCTTAAGTTCGGGAACACTAGCTTTGTACTCTTGCATTTGTTATCTTTTTATGTTGAACATTTGGTATTATGAAGGTGAGCCCAAAAGTGTCTTGGTCCCTGCCCAATCTATGTTTAGAGGTGTTGTTGGAACAATTGATGTATCTACACTTAGCGCTTTGGCTCTTTATGCTTTATAAATTTCAAGACTTCCCTTAGTCCCTTTTCCCTTTGTTTATATTCTTGTTGTTGTCTACTTTGCTTCTGCGACCAAGGATGTGTAATTGTTATGCTAGGAGGCTTGTTTGGGTCCCTTCGGGTTCCCCATTCGCCGTGTTACGTCTAGGCCTTAGGCTCGGGTCGCGACATATGAATTGTGTGAAGAAATGAAAAATGAAATGTAGCTAGAAATGAAAGAGAAAGTTGGTAAGATTCTCCAAGAATATCTGTCCATCCTCATAGCTGGCCTACCTAAACCACCCGTTGGTATATCTCTCAGTGAAACACCATATTAGCTTAGACATGTCTCATCACCAAATGACTATATGAGTCATTTAAAATTTGCATTGTTTGTTTTCATATTTGAATATATTTTGAACTCTTTATATTATGAGTTGCATTATTTTATTTGAGTTATATTTTCTATTGAAGGGCTCTTCAAAATTTATAAAAGCTATTGATTAGTATAAATATGTAACATGAAACTATATTATCAAATTACCATTTGGTCAGAAATATTGCAACATACATTACCAAAAAATCACTAACCGAATATTAAACATAAATGATATATATTACAAATAAAATAACAACCTATTAGTAAGCTTCCCAATGAATTACTAATGAATTTATTTTTTCAAAATTACTAACCAATCAGTAGCGTAAGTTACAAAAGTATAGAGTCATAATTACTAACAGATTTAAAATCTATTGGCAATTTACTAATGAAATATCAATATTTTTTAAAAAAACTAAAATTGCTAACCAATTAGTGATGTATTATGGTGAATTTTCTATCTAACTTACCAACTAAGTTGTTATTTGTTAGATAATTGCTAACAAAATACTAATAATATTTATTTTTATTACTATATTTTCCAACATATCACTAACAACATTGAATAATGAAGAACCAAATCTACTAACTCTTTTTCTCATTGTTAGTATATTTCCCAACAATATGCCAACTGAAAATTGGTTAGTGAATTTACCAACGAAACTTTTGGAACTATGTTACAACAATTACCAACAAATTTTTTATGTGTTTACCAACTGATTTTTAGTTTGTAAGTTTATCAACTAACTAATATAGGTTGGTAAAATTTACCGACAAGCTTTTTGGAAACGGATCAACATTATTTTGTATTTGGTTGGTAAAATCATTTGCCAACCAATTTTATCAATTTACCAACATAAATATTTTTTGGCAATTCAGAGGTTTTTTATAGTGAATGCTCAAATTAAAATATGCATGGAGATAATAAAACTTGCATAATATGTCATATATATGTGGGAGGAGACCGTAACCATCATATAAGACCAAGCGAGTGATCACACTCAAGATACACCTCTCTTTTGAAGTAAAAGCGATCGTCAAAGTAATAAACCCAACCAAGGTCAGGGTCGAATCCCACAGGGAATATGGGACTTTCCAAATCGATTTATCAATAAATTATTCATTTAAACTACCATTAGTTGTTTTCTCTTTCATTAGTCTATTTTTTCACTGCGAATAGATAAAATGACACAGGGATTCTTTCCTTTGTTCTTTCGACATGAATTCTTTCGTAAGTTTTTTTCTATGCAACTGTACACAAGTTTTGTTCATCCAACTGTAGATTCCAATTTGTAGGTTGTAAAGTTTTGATCTTCAATACCTATTTGTAACTGGAAAGAAAGAAATAAGAAATAAAAAAAGAAAGGAACTCATTAATTCTTTATCTATGGTATTCTTAGCTCAATTATTTTCTCGAGAAGTTGATTTGTTGGAGTACTTTGATAGTCATAATAAAAGAAAAGAAACAAAGGAGTAAGTTTCTATTTGTGTTGTTCGGCTTACTACCATATTGAATAAAATAACCCTGTTAGTTTTTCTTTGCAGATAATTTCAATTTCTCCTCTTTACTTTACCTATTATTCTTTCTTTTGATTTCTGAGCTCTAATTGTTTCAAGTTTATATAAATAAAAATATAAGTGAATGAGATTTAAAATCACACGATGCCACAATATATATAGCTCAACATAATGCTACCCAATATAGGCTTAATAATTATATCATCATTCATCAATAATTCACTCACAACATGTATATTATGTTCCATGTACAAATTTTCACCTCAATACATTAAGTAATATATTACTATCAATACCTTATATCATTCCACAATACATTTTACGTAATTGCAAATTTCAATTAATTCACATTTTATTTCAAGCAATCAATTAGGAGATATAGGTTCAGCATACTTAACATATGTTAGAAATACACTTATGCTAGCCAAAAAGTCTCGGTCAATCCAAAATTGGAGCTTTTTCCTTTCAATTGTACTTCAAAGCACTCAATCTACTCGTAAAGAAATTCACAATCATGATTCAAAGCTAATGGCACCAAAATAATGAAATTTCAAAAAAGGGCAAAACGATCTAAAATTTCAATATCAAAATATGAGCCAAAAATTTGAATTTTTTTACATAGAAATGATCCTTGAGGTTTTAGGAGTCTAATGGCAAAAACCGTTTAAAAAAAGGAGTCAAAATAAGCTCATAATCACCATTTTTATTTTAAAAAACTGAGTTCATGAAATCCCCAAATCCCTAATCAAAACCCCAATTTTGATGTTATAAATATAAATTAATCAATTAAAATTGAAGAAAAAGGATTGAAAATAACTTAAACAATAGTTTCCCCATACAAAATACTTCAAAATTGTCTAAACCGATCTTAAGGAGCTGAAATTGTTGAAGTGGATTAAAAACTGTTACTTAATAATGTGTTACTATTTCAGGGGTCAAACGTACTCCGCAAATGCGAAGAGTGTACTAGAAATGCGAAGGTAACTGACCTAGTGCTCTGTAAACGTGAAAAGTCTTCCACAAACATGTCACCTAGCCGCTGCTCCTCGAATTCTACTGGCCTACACTCCGCGAATGCGGGTAAGGGCCTTGAACACGAAGCATAGTCTTCAGGCACTACATATCAACAAACACATAGCACACTAATAACGGGAAGGACCCTCAAAATATGTTTAGAACATGATCCGCACAAATCATTTATGCAACCTAACTAAATTTGACATTCTAGACTCAATAGAATCATCAAAACTTGAATTCAAGGTCTCCTTGACATAGAATTTGATAAGTCGCAACTAAACTAACTTAAAACACTTGAAATACTATAATGCTACTAGAACACCTAAAAATTATGGTGGAGCTCATTCTAACACTAAAATAACCTTTCAGAACCAATAGAACCATCAGAAGTCCAATTCGAGAACCAAATATCATAATGTTGACAATGATAAGGTGTTATTAATGTTTTAGGTTCACTGGCCTCATTTGTATAGAGATACCATCTAGTACAATTCTGTGGATGGGTGTGGAGATGTTCGTGAATTATATTCGGGACCCTACGGGATGCTTAGGAAACATCCCTTTTTTGTTGACTCTGCTCTTGTGGTATTGCCAATATTATGTTGATCCAGGAAGCTAATTGTTCCATCCCTTCATAGATATATTGTGCAGAGATCAAAGAATTAGATTAGAGGTAGGCCTGTATCATCAGTCCTTGAGAGGGAGCAACCCCTAAACCATGTGGAGTAGAGATAAAATGCCCTTGCTCCCCTAACGTCGGAGGCACTAGTTCCCCCATGGGCCCATGCCACCTTCGTGGTTATACCTGAGGTACAAACAGCCATCAGGAAGTTGATAGTTGCACATATGGAAATACAGCCAGGCCTAGTTTCTACAGCACGTCCCAGTAGGGTATGCCCATTTGAGTGAGTAGTTCAATTGTGAAGCTCAAGGAGGCAGCGACAAATAGGCACGACATGAGAAAGGTTTCAATTGATGCCGATGTTGATTCAAGGATCTGAGGGACAGACCACTAGTAAGGTTTTAGGCATGACCATTTTATTCAGCCAGTCAAAGGTCTAGGGCAATAGAGGCAAATGATACCTGCAACTGCAGTAGACATAGTAGAGGCCAAGCTTCACTGGGGTATTAGGACAGTGGAGCATTAGACTAATTCATATAATAGCTCATATGTGTTTGATTTATCGATTATAGTCCATCCCCATTATATATGAGCATTATACTATTTCATGCGTGATGGCACGCTGTTCTACTACTTCTCTTAATATATATAATTATTTCTATATTATGTGCCCTTTCCATCTAACATTGAATGCAGGTTTGATAAGTCATATGCATTGCATGTATGCATACTTAGTATATTCAGAAGTACTAAGCATATTTTTTCCTACATGATCTGACCATGTAGGGACCGAGGACTGCCTTTATCCACCATAATACGAATAGCTTGGATCTTGAGATACTTATTATGGTGAGTCCTATCTTTCAAGGACAAACCACCATTTCCTTTATGGTGCTTTTGATTATGTTATTTACTTTGAGGGTAATCACGAGATATGTTTTGGCCCCTGTCCTATCTTATTACTAGATGTATTGTTGGACATCTTATAGACTTTTTACGTTTATGTGCCATATGTCATATTCAGAGATTATATTTATGGATATGGCTAGCTATTGGATATCGTTATATGGATTGGCTATGAGTATTTTGATGTGCTTTTATGCTAGATTTGAAAGATCCTAAGTCTCGAACTGCCCCCATAGTGAGTGTCATACTAATCCTCCCATTAGTTTTTATTTGCTACGTATTATGTAGATCCATGTTAATCCCTTTCCTTATGACATCCCCATAACATGATTCCTACTTTTCCTTCCCTTAGAACTATGTGTTTACTATTTGTTTATACTTTCAAACCAATTATGTGAATAATGGATACTATGTAGCTTGTACCATTCGCCATGTCACTCGTACACCCTAGTTCTGAGTCATGAAAAGCTTGGTGTCAGAGCACTAGGTTTGTACAATCTTCTGAGTCTAAAATGCTGCATCGAGTAGATGTCCTATTCATAGGTGTGAAGTGCACAATGCCTATGAGGGGGAGGCTATGATGGCATTCTATCAATTGTCTCACTTCATGTCTTGTGTCGTGCTTTGAACCATATGTTTGGTTCCCTTATCCTTATGGTATCATTTCTACGTTATAGAAGATGCCTATACGAAGAGTTTCTCTACCAAGACCGGCCTCGACTTATAAGGACCAAGTTTCCCAAGGGCCTATGGATGAGCCTATCTCTAATGGTAAATTCCATACCGCCTTTGATATGCTTGCATAATGATGGCTTCCTAGACTAGGCAGGCTAATCTTCTTCCCTATGACCCCACTCCGGCTTCTAATGTAAGATCCTTCAGCTGGATGAATCCTCTAGAGTTCTATGGATCAAAGGCTGATGAGAATGATCAAGTGTTCATCGATGAACTCACTAAGGTGGTTACTGTTATATGGGTGACTTCTGAGAAAAAGGCTGAGTTGGTTGCATATCAGTTGAAAGATGTTAATCAAGTGTGGTACACCCAATGGCTAATGGAGAGAGTTTATGGTAATGCTGCTAATTGGGAAGAGTTCAAGTTTGCATTTCTGGATAGTTTCTTCCCTCTTGAACTTAGGGAAGCTAAGAAGATAAAATTCATCAACATCAAACACGGTGATATTAATGTGAGGGAATATGCCCTTAAGTTCGCAATGCTCTCTAAGAATACTCCTATGCTTGTAGCTGTCCCCGTTGCTTATAGAGTTTACCAGGGTTACATTGTTTCTATTTTGCATACAGTCTTTTTGTGTGATCTTGTGAAACTTCTGATATTTGTTTTTGATATGGTTCAGGATGGATTAGTTGCATGCTTCATTTGCCTCTATAGATTGTAGAACCCGAAGAGTCAAGTTCTAATTTCCAGATGAGCCCATTCTTAAATGGAAGGGTAGTGACTCTATTATTAAAGGTCATTTATTTCCTACCTTAAGGCCCGAAAGATGTTCTTGAAGGGATGTATCTATCATATTATGAGGGCCAAAGTTGTTTGTGGAGTCTGAGTCACCTATTCTTGAATTAGTCCTGGTAGTGAAAGAGTTTTAGGATGTGTTTCTCGAAGACTTGCCCAACATTCCTCTCGAAAGGGAAGTAGACTTTGGCATAAATCTTCTCACTAGATACTTAACCTATCACTATTACTCCTTATCATATGGCACCGACTGTGTTGAAGAAATTGAAAGATCACTTGAAGGATTTGTTGAAACAGGCTTTATTAGGTCAGGTATATCTCTTTGTGGTGTTCCGGTGTTATTTGAAAGAAAGAAAGATGGATCTCTTTGGATGTGCCTTGACTATAGGCAATTGAATAAAGTAACCATAAAGAATAAGTATCCATTGCCAAGAATCGATGACTTTTTAGATGAACTTGAAGGAGCTACCCATTTCTCATAGATTGACCATCGTCCCAATTATCATCAATTAAAGGCTAGGGAGTGCAATATTCCCAAGATGGTTTATCGGACTAGGTATGGGGAATTTTTAATTTGTAGTGATGTTTTTTGGGTTGATTAATGCTTGGCCATGTTTATCAATCTATGAATCGGCTGTTCAAACATTCCTTCACAGTTTTGTGGTTGTCTTCATCAATGATATCCTTATTTATTCCCGAAGTGAGCGGGAGCATATGGTTCATTTGAGGTTTGTTCTTTAGATTTTGAGGGAGAAGAAGTTGTATACTAAGTTTAGTAAATATTAGTTTTGGTTGGGTGAGATAGCTTTTATTGGCCATGTGATGTCAGTGCTGGCATTAAGGTTGACTCAAAGAATACTGAGGACGTGAAGAATTGGCCTAGACCATTGACTCCTTAGAATATTCGAAATTTTCTTGGGTTGGCCGGTTATTATAAGAGGTTTGTTAAGGGTCCCTCATCTATTGCATATCCATTGACGAAGTTGACTCAAAAGAAGGCCAAGTTTGTATGGTCAGATGAATATGAGAAGAGTTTTCAGACTTTGAAGTATTGTCTTACATCGGCTCCTATTTTTACTTAACCGGATGGCTTAGAAGGTTTTGTGGTATATTGTTATTCTTCTCATATTGGGTTGTGTTGCGTACTTATGAAATATGGTAAGGTGATAGCTTATGTGGCAAGGTAATTGAAGGTGCATGGGCGTATTTACCCAACTCATGATCTTGAGTTAGCGGCGATGGTGTTTGCCTTGATGATTTGGAGACAATTTTTATATAGGGTGTATGTTGCTGTTTTTACCAATCAAAAGAGTTTGCAATATGTGTTCACTCAAAGGGATCTTAACTTGAGACTAAGGATGTGATTGGAACTCCTTAAGGACCATGACATAAGTGTACACTATTATTTTGGCATGACAATTATTATAGCTGATGCTCATTGTAGGCTATTCATAGGAGGTGTGGCTCATGTTGATGAAAGGAAGAAAGAGTTGGCAAAAAATATTCATTGTTTGTCTAGATTGGGAGTTAGGTTGGCCGACTCTAATGATGGTGATATTCATGTTCAGAATAGGGCTGAATCTTCTGTGGTTGTTGATGTGAAGGCTAAGCAAGATCTAGATCCGTCATTGGTTAAGTTAAAGAAGTTGGTTGATAAAAAAAGATAGAGGTCTTCTCCTAAGAGGGAGATGGTGTGCTTTGATATCAAGATTGGTTACGTCTTCTGTATCTGGATAACCTTAGGAGGGTGATCACAAGTGAAGCCTATAACTCTCATCATTCTATTCACCTGGGATCTACTAAGATGTATCAAGATTTGAGGAAAGTATATTGGTGGCATGGTATGAAGAATGATATAGCGAAGTTTGTACTCGAGTACCTTAATTGTCAAAAAGTGAATATAGAGTACCAAAGGCCCACTGGTTTGACTCAAGATATTGAAATTCCTACTACAAAGTGGGAAGACGTGATCATGGATTTAGTGGTTAATTTGATTCAGGCCTAAAGGCAATTTGACTCAATTTGGGTTATTGTTGACCAGATGACTAAGTCGGCTCATTTTTTACCTGTCAAGACTATCTTTAATGCAGAAGATCATGCAAAGTTGTACATACAAGAGTTGATGAGGCTACACGGTGTGCCTTGGTCTATCATATCAGATCATGGCACCCAATTTAACTCTCACTTTTGGAGGTCATTTCAAAGAGGACTTGGTACTAAGGTGAAGTTGACTACTGCCTTCCTTCCTCAAACCGATAGACAAGCCCAGAGGATAATTCAAATTTTGGAGGACATATGAGGGCTTGTGTGTTGGAATTCAAAGGTAATTGGGATGATCATCTTCCACTCATTGAGTTTGCTTATAATAATAGATTTCATGCTCGCATGGTATGACACTGTTTAAGGCTTTGTATAGTAGGAGATGTAGTCTCTGGTGGGGTGGTTTGAGTTAGGAGTGTAACACCCCTTAATTCCTTCTATCTAATCTGGTATGGTTGCACAATGAATGCCGAGAAAATACTGAGAAAAACTACAGAAGCTGGTTCACAAGAGCCATTTACGACTCGTACATAGGTCTATGACTCGTAGAATGGGTCTCATATAACTCCCATATGATGGTGAAATTTTCTAACTCTAAGGTCTATGTACGAGATGGTATACGACTCGTAAAGTATTTCTTCGACTTGTGGAGGAGGTTTCGTGATTAAATTCCAGTAACTCAGAATTCAGAAACCCTTATTCATGAGAGGTAGTTTATGACTCATAGAAGAATTTACAACTCGTAGGAGAGGTCTTGTGCCAAATTCCAGTAACTCAGATTTTCAGACCCCTTATTCATGAGAGGCTGTCTATGGCCTGTAGAATGCTTTACGACCTATAGATAGGGTCTACTAGACTTAGGTGACAACTTTTAAGAAGGGTAATTTTGTCTATTCCTACTCTTTTAATTTAACCCTTGGATGTTTTGGACTTAATTTAAGTCCTAAATGAGACCCTAAATGTATTTTCCACCATTGATCACACTTAGGGCTTTCTTGAGAGCATAAAAGGATGGATAAGAGCAAGAGTTCTTGGTTCTAGCATGAGGACCCATTGAAGTTTGATTGTGTCTTCCATCCTCAGGTATGTAAGGCTTACTAAAGTGTGGAACCACATCTGTTCACATGACCTTTTTATCTTCTTGAGCCGAATTCAGAAATCAGTTGAGATTTGGGAAAGTCAATTACCCTATTACTTAATTCTTTATCTATTATGAATTCTCATTATAATGTATGAGGTACTTGCTGCATTGCATGGTTTTGATATGATATTGGGGTAAAGTTTTATACTTAATAGCATGAACCATAAATTTCATAATTCTATCAAATTCTATAAATGTATTGAGTTGAGGTTTGAGTTGATGTTGAATTGATGAGTCAATTTGAGTGAGTCTAAATGACCATCTAAGTCTGAGTTGAATTTGATTGTATGTATTGATTGAATGAGTTCATGTGTAACAAAGATGAGTTGAGATGAGGTAACCCAATGAGGTTGAGATTTTGATATGATTGATGTGATTGATTAAGAATTTGAGGATTGATTTGATTGATTGAGTTGAGCATGTTTTAGCCTCAGGAGGAGTATCGAGTGCTAAGTTGGGAGTGTGTAAATATGTACTTTAACCAAAATAACTACGTTGCCAATGTAAGATAGTCGTATAGCTCTTTCTGGCGACTCTTTTCCCAAAAGTGGACATTTATTATGGATCCAAGAGATAGTTGATTATCCTTTTCCACACCAAGTTTAGGATGGGCGTGGAAACAACGTCGCCTTCATTATGCATCACCAAACTAAATGTATGTGATTGGATATCGGTTAAGAGAAACTCCTAAGCAATATTGATTGAGCATGATATTTTAGACTGAGCCTATTTCTACAGAGTTTACTTTAAAAGCATGATTTCCTTTAGACTTGCATGTATTAAGTTGAGCATGAGTTGTTGAGTCGAGATGAGTGAGTTGAGCCTTATTTTCTTGAGCTATTTTACATACCAGTATATTCCATGTACTGACATTTATTTGGACCTGCATCATTTCATGATGCAGATACAAGTTATGGAGGACTTCAGCCTGCGCATCGTGAGGTTCGGATTAGTGCATTTCCCAGTGTTGGTAAGCGCTCCTTGCTTTCTGAAAGAGCCTTTTTTATCTTCTTACTTCAATTGAGTATTTTTATCTTCTTCTTTGATTTGAGGTTTCCATGGCACATTTAGACAGTTGAGTAAAGGCTTCATAGAAATTGAGTAGAGGATTATTGAGTATTTTGTGTTCTAAACTTATTTATTTGAAACGGAGATAGTTGTTTTATAATTTATTCATATTATGTCATTCTATTTGAGTAATTTCTTCCTCTATCGAGTCAATATGACGATGAGGCTAGGTGTTTCTCTTGGGGAATCAACAATGGTTCTTTAGGTGCCGACCATGCCAAGGGTACCCTCTTGGGGCGTGACAAACTTGGTATCAAAGCACAGAGTTAAAGATTCCTAGGAAGTCTATGAAGCCATGTCTAGTAGATTCTTGTTTATGGGTGTGTTGTACACCACACTTCATTAACAGAAGGTTGTAGGACATTAAGAATTGTTACCCTTTCTTGTGTTCTGAGTATGCGATAGAGTTGAAACTCTACAAAAGCGCTTTTCTAACTCGTGCGTTATGCGCTTGCAAATCATGCCTCCTAAACATTCCGTGACCTAAAGAAATGCATCAACCAACAATGCTGAGAATCCCACTCCAGAGATGCCCCCTCCAATGGATACGAGGGGTTGAGGTCGACCGGCCAGAGCCGATGGTGTTCATGTGACACCTACAGCTCCACTTTCTCCTACTATAGAGGTTGACTTCAGAGGAGATATCACTATCCTCGCATAGTTGGTGGCTGCCCAGAGTGGGAATCAAGGCTCACAAACTCCTAGTTCTAGCTCTCAAGAGCTAATGGTTGCCACTAGGCTGAGAGACTTCCTGAGGATGAACCCACCAGTCTTCACTAGGTCAATGGTTGAGGATGACCTTCAGAACATGATTGATGAGATGTCAAAGGTGCTGAAAACCATGCATGTAACTGAGACCAAGGGAGTTGAGCTTATTGCTTATCATCTAAAGATATGTCTAATGTCTGGTACAATCAGTAGGAGGAGAGTCGGGGTGCTGATACTGAGCCTGCAATTTGAGATGAGTTTGAGAGTGCATTCCGTGATCACTTCTTTCCTCAGGAGTTGAGAGAGGCTAAAGTTGAAGAATTCGTGAATCTGAAACAAGAGGGTTGATTGTTAGAAAGTAAAACCTTAAATTTATCCAGTTGTCTAGATATGCTCCAGAGATTGTCAAAGATATAAGAGCGAGGATGAGGAAGTTCGTATCTAGGTAGGGTAGACATATGAAGAAGGAGCGTAAGGAGGAATTTCTGATCCAAGGTATGGATATTTCTAGAATGATGGTTTATGCCAAGTGGACTGAGGAGGATAAGAAGAGGGACAAGGATGAGTATTTTAGTATGAAGGCCAAGTCAGCAGGGGTTAAGCCCTTCCAGACTAAGCAGAGTAAGGGAGTCAGTCCTACTTCAAAAAGTGGTCCTCTAGATATGCACCATATTTTGCAAGTGCACCAGCCTCGAGCCACAAGCTTGATCATAGGTCCTAAGGTCTGCCAAACTTTAGGGCACTGGGTGCACAATCTTAAGCAAGTGTGACCTTTGGTTATAGAGGAAAGCCACCTCGGGGAAAATATGGCAGGATGCATCTGGAGAATATAGAGATGGAGGGAATGGTTGCTACAAGTGCGGCTACCAGGCCATTTTCATGGAGTGTTCAATGTGGGGCAATAAGGACCAGTCTTCTACCACGACACCACCAGTGACGGGTACCTAGAGAGTTGCTGCACCAGGGGCAAGTAGTGGGACAAACTATCTGTATGCAATGGGGAATCGACATAACTAAGAGGTTGCACCAGAAGTTGTGACGAGTATGCTTCAAGTTTTTACCTTTCTTTTCTATGCTTTACTTGATCTGGGTGAAACTTGTTCCTTTGTGATGCCATGTATAGCTGGTAGATTTGAGATCCTTCCTGAGTATTTACTTGTACCATTTTCTATTTCTAATCTTGTTGGTGAGTCCATTTGAGCCGAGAGAATCTATAGAGATTGTGTTGTGTCCATCTATCATAGGGATACTCTTGCCAATTTGATTGAGTTAGAGATGGTCAATTTCGATGTAATCCTTGGTATAGACTGGCTTTACACCTATTATGCGTTTATTGATTTCAGAACTCTGATAGTTAAATTCTAGTTTCCAAGTGAGCCTGTTATTGAGTGGAAGGGAGATATTGTTGTGCCGAAAGGTAGGTTTATTTCTTACCTCAAGGCCCAAAAATAGATCTCTAAGGGATGTATCTATCACCTCATGCGAGTCAAGTCTGACGATGTTGAGCCCCCTACTCTTGAGTTTGTCCCGATTATGAGTGAGTTTCCTGATGTATTTCAAGAGGTTCCACATAGAGTCCCTCCTGATAGAGAGATCGACTTCAGGATTGATTTTCTTCTTGACACCTAGCCTATTTCTATTACACCATGCAGAATGGCCCTTGCAGATTTGAAAAAGTTAAAGGAACAGTTGAGAGATTTACTAGAGAAGGGATTCATAAGGCCACGTGTCTCTTCATGGGGTGTTCAGGTCCTATTCGTGCGAAAGAAGAATCTTTCCCTTAGGATGTGTATTGACTATCGCTAGTTAAATTAGGTGACAGTCAAGAATAAATATCCCCTTCCGAAGATTGGTGACTTGTTTGACCAACTTCTAGGTGCCAATGTTTCTTCCAATATAGACCATAGATTAGGCTATTACCAACTGAAAGTTAGAGAATATGACATCCAAAAGACGACTTTTCGAACCAAATATGGTCACTTTGAGTTCATGGTGATGTCCTTCGGGTTGACAAATACACCTGCAGCCTTTATGGATCTGATAAACAGAGTATTCAGATAGTATCTTGACATGTTTATGATCGTGTTTATTGGTGATATCCTGGTATATTCCAGATATGATAAGGAGCATGTCAATCACCTTAGAATTGCTTTGCAAATGATTAGAGATGATAATTATATGCAAAGTTTTTGAAGTGTTAAATTTGGTTCAAATCTGTGGCATTTTTGGGCCATATGATTTTTGGCGATGGCATTCGAGTAGATACCCAGAAGATTGAGGCGGTTAAGAACTAGTCTAGACCAACCTCGCCAATAGATATAAGGAGTTTTCTGGGATTGTCCTGCTATCACCGTAGATTTGTTGATGGATTTTCCTCCATATCCGAACTGTTGACTAGATTGACTCACAAGAAGGTCAAGTTTCAATGATCAGATGAGTGTGAGAGAAGTTTTTCAGGAGCTGAAGATGAGGTCGACTACTACATCAGCGTTGACCTTGCTTGATGGGACTGATAGTTTTGTCATCTACTATGATGCTTTGAGAGTGGGACTAGGATATGTGTTGATGCAGAGGGGGAAGGTTGTTGGCTATGCTTCTAGTCAACTTAAAGTGCATGAGAAGAATTACCCCACTCATGGCTTGGAGTTGGCAGTAGTGGTGTTTGCTCTCAAATTATGGCTCCACTACTTGTATGGAGCACATGTTGATGGATTCACAGACCACAAGAGTCTGCAATACATCTTCACCAAGAAAGAGCTTAACTTGAGGCAGAGAAGGTGGCTTGAATTACTCAAGGACTATGACATGAGCACCCTTTACCATCCAGATAAAGCTGACATGGTTGCCGATACCCTTAGCAAGTTTTCCATGGGGCGCACCGCCCATGTGGAGGAAGAGAAGAGTTAGCTAGAGAAGTTCATATACTAGCATGATTGGGAGTTCAATTAGATGAATCAGGTAAAGGAGGAGTCCTTGTGCATAATGGGTCTGCAGCATCCCCAGTCACAGAGGTGGAGGAGAAACAAGATCAAGATCTGATTTTATTACAGTTGAAGGAGGATGTGCATAAGTAAAAGGCGATGGCTTTCGCCAAAAGGGGAGATGGGGTATTAAGGTATCAAGGTAGATTGTGTGTTCTAGATATTGGTGATGTTCAAGGGAGGATCATGGCAGATGCTCACAGTTCCAGATATTCCATCCACCTAGGGTCAACTAAGATGTGCCACGACTTCTGAGAAGTCAACTGGTGGAGTGGGATGAAGAAAGACATTGTTGAGTGTGTTCCCGAGTGCCCGAATTTCCAATAAATTAAAGTTGAGCACCAACTGCCATATGGAGTAGCTCAGAATTTTGAGATTCTAGAGTGAAAATGGGAGATGATCAACATGGACTTTGTCAAAGGATTACTGGGGTCCCGTAGACAACATGATTCTATTTGGGGGATAGATGGTCAGATGGAAATATCTGCACATTTCTTGGCAGCCAAGACGACTGACACCGCGAGGATTATGCCCGACTATACATAAAGGTGATTGTTAGGCTGCATGAAGTCCCTTTTTCTATCATCTCACATAGAGGAGCTCAATTCACCACCTAGTTTTGGAGATCTTTTTAGAAGGGTTTGTGTACGAATGTGCATCTTAGCACTGTATTTCACCTGCAGATAGGTGGTCAGGCAGAGTGTATTGTTCAAATGTTGGAGGATATGTTGAGAGCCTGTGCGATTGACTTTAAAGATAATTGGGATGACCATGTCTCACCTATAACTCCATGCTCTTGTATCGCTGTGTTTCAAGCATCATTTGTTTAGGTGGGGAGTGTATTAGGGTCGTGGGAAACTTCTAGTACTTAGACAAGTTCAAGACTTCCCTATGAATTGAGTTTTGGGTGTTGGTTTGTACCAAGGTCAAATTTAAATGAGTATAACTCTTAGCACCCAAAGAACTGGATGACCTATGACATGTCAAATGGAATCCCTTTGAGTCAGCTTTCCAACACACTTGGTTTCACCTTATTCTGAGTTCGAATGAAGGAGTTATGAGCATTTTCGTGAGAGCCTCTCGTGCAGTGATGTCACACGAACACCTAAATGGGCAGTGAGGCTTTGGACGAGCCGTGTGAACTGTCATAAGATGGAAAAATCCATTGTTTTCCTAAGGGATAGGGCGCGACCAGTGGTAGGGGCTGTGTGGCTTGCCACTGACATCGTTGCTAGCTGTGGGAGTGTGCAAGTGAGGCCCAGTGGCCGTGGGAGGAAGTTCTTGACTAAGTGTTATGCCACGGCCATCCTCACGAGGCGTGGAAAGCCTCACAAGCCATGGTCCATGACTTGGGGGCCTGGAAACATTTTTTTTCTCTCCAAGTGTTGCTCCATGGGAGACTACACGGACCGTGTAGCACCACATGGCCCGTGGAGGCTCTCGTCAAAGCGACGATGACACTAACTTTTTCCAAGTGTCCCAACTTCCAAATTTTTGACTAGGTATCAGATCATGGGCACTCCACATGACCCGTGGAGTTCCATACGACCCGTGTAACCTCAAGTGAGGTGACACTTTGTTAATTGTTCTCTTCATTTCATTAATGGCATTTTCGTAAATTCTATTTATTCTAATGATCTTTTTGGACTTCTAATGCTATATTCACCTCCCCAAAAGACCTAAACCCTATTTCAAAGAATGAAGTCATCTCCCAACTTAAATACACTCTCAAATTCTCTCAAAATCCTCTACCAAAATCCTAATAATTCAAGGAAACTCAAGAACAAGTTTTGGATTCCAAGACCCCATTCTAAGCTTCAATTCTTTCTCAACTCAATTTGAAGTAACTCAAGGTCTAAGGGTATGTGGCTTTCAACCATTTGGTCCTTTCACCTATGGAACCTAAGCTTCCTTTTTTTTTTAAATTGTATGTTTCTAAGTTGATTTACTTATGGGTATTCCTTGTTATGAAAGTTGATTATAAAATATGTTGGGGTTTCGTTAAGTATGATTGTTTAAGCATGTTTTGAACTATGAATGTAACATCTATTATGTGATTTGATGAGGGGATTTGATGTATCTTGCATGAGTGTGTTACCTAGTATTGGTGGGTGGTTTTATATTGAATTTTCTCACATAATTTCACTCTTGAATTGCATGATTTTGAACTAACAGTGTACACCCGCCAAGTGTTTGATAAAATATCCAGTTATGGCTTCTTGAGCCATTGATTATCTATTGCATGACCTATGAACTAAGTAACTATATGATGATGAAAGGAATGTCTATACGTGTTATTTTCATGAATGATATCTATAGTGTTGCAAGTTGACTATAACCAATTGAGGGGTTGATACCTCAATTACCATAGATGGCAGGGTGTGACAACCATCAACCAATTGAGGGATTGATTCCTCAATCACCATGGATGGTAGGGTGTGACAATCATCAACTAATTGAAGGGTTGATACCATAATCACCATGGATGGTAGGGTATGACAACCATCAACCAATTGAGGGGTTGACACCTCAATCACCATGGATGGTAGGGTGTGACAACCATTAACCAATTGAGGGCTTGATACATTAATCACCATGGATGATAGGGTGTGACAACCATAAATCAATTGAGTGGTTGATACTTCATTCACCATGGATGGTAGGGTATGACAACCATCAACCAATTGAGGGGTAAATACCTCAATCACCTTTCCAACGGGGTGGTAGGCATTGGATTCTATAAATATGGTCTCTTAATGCATGTGTAATATGTTCTATATAAGAATTTTTTTACTTCAAATATCATTCATACACGTCATATTGTTATTATGCTATCCATTGCTTATGGTTATGCATGCTTTCTATCTATTATTGCATTGCATCCTATATACTTAGTACATTCAAACATACTAATGTATACTTTATGCCTACATGATGTTACCATATAAGGATTTGAGCTCCACTTGACCATCTTCTTCCTCCACGTGACTAGTACTATCTCCCAAAGTAAGTTGGTGAGTCATCAACTCCGTGGACATGCTTCTTTGAATGTATGCTATGTACTTACTCTTATTATGTTGGAAACTTATGAATACGATGGTGAGCTCGGAGATTGTCTTGGCCTTCACTCCTATCTATGTATTAGAGATTTTGCTGGAATATTATGATGTATTAATTCTATACTTTGACTTTCTATGTACCTATGGTATCAACTATGTCCCTTAGCCCTGTTTTTTCCTTTTTATAATCTCTTAATGTTGTACAATTGCTTCTGCGACCAAGGATGTGTAATGATATGCTAAGAGGTTTGTTTGGGGTCTCTTTGGGTTCCCCATTCGCCGTGTCATGTCTAGGCCCTAGGTCTGGGTCATGACAAACTTGTTATCAGAGCAGTAGGTTGTTAATGGTCCTCGGCATCTAACACACCATATTAATTAGAGTCTTATTTATGGTTGTGAAGATCTCCACGACTATGAGTAAGAGGCTTTGAGGTATTTTAGGAAATGATTCAGTTCTTCATGATCTATGTTAAGCAGTAGATCTAGGTCCTCTAGGGCTTATTACTAATTCCTAACCATTACATTTTAGAACATGTCTCAAGCTATTCAGGGCGCTGACATATCAAATATAGAGGTTTGCAATGCTCTATGGGTATTGGCCAAGGCCATGACCATCCAATTCAACCAATCAGTGGGTGCCCTTGAAACTTCTAATGGTAAGAATGGAGAGGGGAAGGCAAAGAGAGCCCAAATTGATGTTGTACAATTGCTTCTGTGACCAAGGATGTGTAATGATATGCTAAGAGGCTTCTTTGGGGTCCCTTTGGGTTCACCATTACCTGTATCACATCTAGGCCTTAGATCTGGGTTGTGATAGACCACTTGCCTTTGATAGAGTTTTCTTACAACAATAGATTTCGTTTGAGCATTCAAATGGCTCAATATGAGGCACTTTATGGGAAGAGGTGTAGGTCGCCAATTGGATGGTTTGAGGTAGGTGAAGCAGAGTTGATTAGACCATTCTTGGTTCACCAAGCTATAGAGAAGGTGAAGATCATTTGAGAGATGTTGAGGACTGCATAGAGTTGACAGAAATTCTACACAGATGTCACAGGGAGACACTTAGAGTTTGAGGTTAGTGATTGGGTATATTTGAAAGTCCGGCCCATGAAAGGTGTGATAAGGTTTGGAAAGGAAGGAAAGTTGATTCCGCGAATTGTTGGCCCATATCAAATCATAAAAAGAGTGGGCCATATAGCTTATGAGTTGGAACCACCATCAGAGTTAGCGACCATCCACCTAGTCTTTCACATTTCTATACTCAAGAAGTGTTTGGGAGGTCCACATTTGGTAGTGGCTATTGAGAGCATTGGAGTAAGCCGATAGTCTGAGTTATGAAGAGATCCCTATCCAAATCCTTGATCCGGAAGTTCACAAGTTAAGAATAAAAGAGATTATGTAAGTCAAAGTATTAAGAAGGAACCAATTCATAGAAGAGTCTACTTAGGAGGCAGAGGAGGATATGAAAGCCAGATACCCTAATTTATTCATGCCTGCTGATGATGAGAGAGTTGATGGCAATGATTTCTCTCTAAATTTTCAAATTACTGTTCCTTGAGTTCTCCTTGAGTTCTTAATATGATAGACGATATGGCTCTAGTGACCGAGTGAGGATTGAAGTGATGTATAGACTGTTTGATTATTTTACTTGCTGAATTTCTTGATTTACTGATTGCATAGGTGAGACGAAAGTTGGTTGATTGTTAAAGACCATAGGGAAATTCGTGCGTTGACCGAAATCTCTAGCTTTCTCATCATTCGAGGACGAATGATCCCAAGGGGGAGATAATGTAACACCTCGTAGTTCCTTCTACCTAATCTGAAGTGGTTGCACAGAGGATGCTGAGAAAAGACTGGGAAATACTGTCAGGTTCACGAAGGCAATTTACGACTTGTAGATAGGTCTATGACTCGTAGAATAGGTCTCATAAAATTCCAAGATGACTTGGTGAAATGTTCTAAGTTTGAGCTCTACGTACGAGATGGTATATTACTCCTAAGGTATTTTACGGCTCCTGGAGGAGGTTTCACGATAAATTCCAGTAACTTCAAATTTAGAAACCCTTATTCACGAGAGGTAGTTTACGACTCATAGGAGAGGTCTCGTTCTAATTTCTAGTAACTCAGATTTTCATTACCCTCATTCATGAGAGGATATCTACGACCCATAGAATGTATATGGCTCGTAGATGGGGTCTGATGATGGTCACACTCCAATAAGAAAGCGGTCGCCATTAGTAATTAACCTAATTGAAGTTAGGGTTGAATCCATAGGGAATACAGGGCTTGACTATAGGATTTCACTACTAAGCATTCCTATTATCTATAACTAAAATCTCTAAGTGGGGAGGGGGGGATTGTGATTTAAAAACAACATAAAATAAATGCAAACTATATTGTGGGAAAATGCTCAATTTTGGGAACAACTTGGGAATTGTGTTCCCCATGGTTTGTTAACTCAATTACCCTAGTAATATAACTATGATTAGTAGATTGCATGCAGGATAGTAACTTAAGTTCTTCCAGTCCTCTTGTGAAGGTGAAGGTGGAATTTCACCATGGCTCTTTCTTGGCTACCATAGCGTGCCAACTAACCATTACCTATTGTCTTAGTCAACCTCCCTTTGGTTAGGTTTGGTCGATTAGACGGGAAAACATCAATCAAATCCTGTCATCTACTTCCCTTTTCCTATTCGTCACTACCTTGGTTGGGATCGTGATAGTAGGCAAGGTTTGGTGTTGGACACCACTAAACAATATTAATGATGAAAAGAAATAAACAATACTTGCAAAACCCCAATCATAAATATGCACAAAACCTAGGTCATCTTAAGAAAACTACTCATGGTTCCCACTACCCCAAGTTGTGGGTACTTAGCTACTCACGACTAAAGCAAAACACACAAAAATGCAAATAAGAGACATAGTTGAGAGTTTCACCAATACAATGAAAGAAATAGGCACCACAAGTTGCAAACCCACAAGCTTGGTTGATCAACAATGCGTACAAAAGCAAGATTTGCAATTTCCAAAAATGAGTCTTTAAAGAAGGAACAAAATATGCTACTCTAAAACCTAAGAAAAGCTTCAAAGTTATCTTGGAGTAGTGTCTCTGGTCGAACTCTCTCTAAATAACCTAACTTAAACTATTTATAGTGTGTACAAAACAACCCTAAAATTTATGCAGAAAAGATAGCAGACATCTTATAAATTTTGCAGTTACGACTCGTAGGATGGCTTACGAGTTGTAGCTCGGATCTCGTATTAGTATCTGGGCATCTTGGACTGAACTGGTACGACCCATAGGTACGAGTTGTTACTTGGGCTACGACTTGTATGTTGATCTTGTAGTCTTAATCTTCAGTTTTTGGTCCAACATTTTGGGTCTCTTATTCTCACTACGAGTTCACCTGTATGAGTCATAGAGTGTTTTACGACTTGTGGACTGGGCTCATAGGAGTGACCTTCACTTGGCAGATTTTTTATTTTTGGTCTCTGATTCCTGCTACTACATAACCAACGACTCGTAGTATGAACGACGACTTGCAGGTGGGCTCGTATGGCCTATGCTTCAGCAAAATTTACAACTTTTCTTTTAAATCATGCCAACCTAACTTTTCTGCAAGATTAACACAAAAACACATCAAAACACTAAAAAGTCGCTTTAAGAACTCACAAAATCCTTTGTTTCAGGCACCAAATGTGCTGTATTTTGACAGCACATCAACACCCCCAACTAAGAATTGTTGTTTGTCCTCAAGTAACGACTCAATATATATAGAAAAAGAGAAATACATAGCAACTAGACTAATGGCATACAAATCAACTTCTGTGATTCAGGTACCGAACTATCATTTTCAAAATAGGATTGTAAAACTATTTAGCAAACAAGAACATAAAAAGATACCTGGCAATCCAATTATGATAAGCTAAGGAGCATCAAACTTCCACAATCACTGGCATAGTCATATGCTAATTAAGTAGTGCAAATGCCCTCACTAGAAAGAAGTCCCTTATATTCACTCAAGCACATTTAGAAATCAGGGACTGAGGAAGCATTCTCACTCTCACAATTGAAATTCATCCACAATGACTAACACCATAAGCTTGCCCCCATACACATTTTTTAGTTTAGTTCAAAAGTGGATTGGGATCACTTTAGGACTTATTGGCTTGTAACATGGGTCCAGGGGACTTTGGTATGGTATTTTGGGCAAATTGTGACTAAACGTTATCCTTGAACCATGTTTACTGACACTTTCTACTTTCAAACTCCAACCCTTTCACCAACTCCTCCCTTAATTTCCCCTTTTTAAGCTTTTTCTTGGGTTTGTTCTTTCACTTTTCAGCTGTGTCTTCATTTTTAGCTCATTTTTGCTAATCTTTTCAACTCAAGGCACTCTTTTCTTTCTTTTTCTTCCCCCATCTCATGATTATTCATTTTCTTTCTTTTCACCTCAACTAACTATCTCATTTTTGTTATTTTACCACAATAATGGCCACCTTCAACTTAGGCTTTTAGCCTCAATCAAGGTTCACATGTTTAAGGATAGATCAGGGCCAATATTAGGGTATTTCATCAAAGGAGGTGAGGTTAGCAAGGTGTCAAGAAAAAATATGAGTACATGAGAAGCTCAAACAGTTGGAACAAGGGATTCACTAGTTCATTTGGTAGGTCATTTAGGAAAAAGGCTTACTATTAGAACAAAGGCCTAAGATCACTTCCAAATCAACCAATTCACCAAACCAATCTTAGAGTACTAGGGCAAGTTTTGAGTCCATACAATGATACATTAATGCATCAAAATAAGCTCACAACACACATGATATTTGCATCCACATTCAAGTATAGACTCACAGGTCATGCTTTCAGTCTAAGCTTGCCTTCACAATATCAGAACAAACATTACCATATACCCAAAAAATATATGAATACATCAATAATTATAACCTCAAAAAATTTGAGGCTACCCAATTTTGCATCAAAAGCTTAAAGAAAATTTAAGTCCTATATATATATGCCATAAGATAATATTACTATACATTTATAAATTATTTATACTTCCGAAAACATGCCGGTTCAACTGAAAATTAAACATCCACAACGAAAAAGAAACATGGCAAGAAAATCTTGGGATAAAAAAATAGGGAAAGTTATGGATTTGAGGCAACTCAGACTTCACCTTAATCAATAGCTTCCACCACCACACCAAAAGATGATACTTTGTCCTCAAAGTAAAGACAAAAAAAAATGATGCAAGGGGCATACCTTGGGTTGCCTCCCAGGAAGCGTCTGGTTTAATGTCGCGGCACAATAAGTAACTGTTGCACTCATGCCTCTTCAAGGTCCCAATATTCCACTATTTTGACCACTGCCAAGTCACCCATATACCTTTTTATCCTTTGTCCATCGACTTTGAAAGCTTTGCCATCCCTACTCTCTAACTCGATAGCACCATGGCTAAAAATGCGCACAACTCTGAAAGGCCCCATCCATTTACATTTGAGTTTTCCAGGAAACCACCTTATCCTTGAGTTGTGAAGCAATATCATGTCTCCAGAGCAAACTGGCAATCTTCAATTCCACGATCTTGCTGAACCTTCATTCGCTGTTTATGCAAGGTGGATGTCATGCCCTAAAGTCCTGTAGGGCAGACCGACACCCGTTGCCGATAAGGCTCGGGAGAACCAACCTGTACTATATGTGTTCTATACATATTATAAGGAATTTCTACATTTGACATGCCTTTAAGAAGATGAATAGTGATAACAAGCCAAAAGGAAATGCATATGACTAGGTCGTTGAGGCCATGTTGTCTATAGTGTGAGACATGACTTCACTATGCTTTACATAGTCTATAAAGCCTCTAAATAGAGAGAAACATCTGATAACGGTCGGGACAGGCCCCGCCTTAACTAACTGTACAACATAAACATATAAGTTCTAGACATGCAAAGCTCCGAAGTAACCTGGAGCTTGGTAGCCACAGCTAAATGTCTTGTACTCCTACTGGAGAGATCTACTAGCCCCTATAGCTGCAGCATGAAATGCAGGTCCCCCGTAAAGGACGTCAGTACGAGATAATGTACTGAATATGTAAGGAAGGATATACTGTATATAAAATAACAACTCAAATGAAACTATGCATCTGTAGAAGATCAGGGACCACCCTTAGTTATACTGTGGAATCATGTACTTT